>PVKA01012100.1:0-58833 GCA_004027165.1 Ctenomys sociabilis | reverse complement strand
AAAAAAAAAAAAAAAATCTTCTGTCCAGGCAAATGCCAAAAAAGGTTAGCAGATCTTGGTAGTGGCTCTATGACATCACAGGGTTCTGGCTCAAGGCCTCGGAGCAGTGGCTCGTGGACAAAGGCTTCCAGAAGGAAGACGGGCTGCACCTGGGGCTACAGTGCACCGGACTTAGCCAGCAGGAGGCTGTAGTACCCCAGTTTGGATCTTGCTCCTAAAAGTTTTCTTCAGAGTAACCCTGTAGCCTAAAGAAAGTATGTATTTATTGAATATTCCTGAGATTCTCAAAAGCTCCATCTCCTCGCTAGTGTCTTGTTAAAGAATTCTTCAAGGGGCTGGGGAGATGGCTCAGTAGAATAAGTGCTTCCCTGGCAAGCACAAGGGTCTGAGTTCAATCCCTGGTTCCGAAAAAAAAAAAATCTTCAAGTGCTGGTTGTTGTCAGATTCTGTTCCTCAGCAGCCTGTTTATGCGAGCCCTGTTCTTTTAGGAATTTGTATCTGGTGGTGTTTTCTGCATTCCAGGGTTGTAGGTCATCAGAGTTCCCTCTCTTTTCTTGTTGGCAGCAGCCAACCGATGTGATTCGGCTATACTCATCCATTTCAGCGTGCTGGGCATCTCCTGATACTTAGCTTCATTAAGTGTTCATTTAGCTCTTTCACTGCCCCATGTATGGTCTTTATGAGGCTTCACGGGGTTCTTAATATATTTGAAAGCTATTATTCCATTATCAAGGTCTTGCCATCAGAAATGTTGGGGCTTTCTTTTCTGTATTTAGTAGAGGGTCTATAGTGTCTCACTACTCATAGATTGGACTCATAGTGATTCTCCTGTTTTCAGCCTCCCAAGCACTGGGATTACAGGCATGTGCCACCATGCCCAGTCTCAATTGCTGTGTCAGCACGACCCACACATGGGGCCTGCACTGCACTCTGGGATCAAACCCTGGCCGCTGTGCTTGCTTAAGCAGGCACTTAAGTCCATGGAGCTATTAGGCCTGACCTAGAAATGATAGATTTTTTTAAAGTGTAAATCAGATCATGTACACCCTACTCCTACCTTCATCTCTGATTTTTCTCCACAATTTTACCCACTGCCTGCTGCTGTGGTCCTGTGATTATTCATAATAGCCTTGCAGGTTTCTTATGTCATCTTCCATCACTCTGAAAAAATCTTCCCTCAAACCTTGAAAAATTAACTTCTTTAGAGTCAACACTCTGTAATGTCAGCTTTTGGCAAAGACAATCCTGATGACATCTCCCTTTAGTCTTGTCTCTTGCTTTCCTTTGTTTCCCTCATAGAATTTAACTCAGAATGATGTTATGTTATATTTATTTTCCAGTAGTGGTCCTCTTTCACTGGAATGTAGGTGACATGGAGACAGGACCTTGCCTTGGCACTGTTGATTTCTTGTCACCTGATACACAGGAAGTGTTGTATATATTTGTTAATTCACAGTTTCTATTAATATCAATATCAGTACGGAGTCACTGAACATGGATAATATTTTGATTTTCTAAAAGCCAGCATAATGACTTAATAGATCAAAAATTATAATGGAAGAAGCAATTATGTGTTTTCTGAAATTTGTTTTTATCTTAACATGACATTTTTGAGGAATTTTAGGAGCTAAAGATCAGAAGGAGAGATGGACAGGAGATTGAACTGCTTATTAGTGGATACTTACTTTGGCATTTCTTTGAAATGCTAATGATGCTTTGAATATCAGATTGGAATTGACACATATTTAGTCCTGTGCCTTGGCATGAAATATCCAGTTATCAAAAGAGAAGTGTGAAATTAAATGAGACAAGTTATGAAAACAATTTTATATATTTTATATATTTTGCTGTTTCCTCTAAGGAAATAGTAAGAAAACAGAAAAATCTTTTCAAAGTATGTATTTTAAAGGCTACACATGGAGGCAAAGGTGTAAACTCCATGTAACTGTCATTTCAAAACAGCCTTATGCAATGAATACCTAATACACTCTGTTAACTCATTTCTCTTTGAAGGTAGAATCATCTTGTTTAAAAATTAGCATTAAAATACAAAAAGAGTAAAAACTATCATTATAGTAGACCATATATTTGGTGTGTTCTATACAATAGAAAGTGTTCTACTGGATTTATTTCTTGTTACATCCAAATGTTTATATCCCTTCAATATATGTATATTGAAATCCTAACCTCAAGATGACAGTATTAAGTGGTGTGGACAGGATTCCTGCACTTACATAAGATCCCAAGAGTTCCTTCATTTTGTATGAGGGTACTCACATGATACTGTTATAAGCCACAAGGCAAGCCCTCTTCAGATTCTAAATCTGTTCATCTTAATTTGGATTTCTCAGCCTCTGGAAACTGTGAGAAATAAATATTTATTGTCTGTAAGCTATCCATTTATGGTATTTTATTATAGCTTTCCAAGTAGACAAAGACACTTCTCTCCAATCTTCACCACACTTTTAGTTGTATATTATTATTCTCATCATATTCCATATGTAGAAATATAAATATTTCTAGAATTTATTTTGAAAAATGCATGCAGTCTTTGAAACTTGGGACATAGTGGTTATCTATTGCCACCTATTAAACTGCCTCAAACTGAATGACTGAAAGCAGTAGCCACTACTTCAGCTCCTGATTCTTGTCCCGTGTGTTGTGTCAGTTGGTGGAGTGGCCTGAAGTAAGAGGTCCTTGGTAGCCTCAGTCACATGTGAAAGTCAGCTGGCAGTTGGTTGGGATGATATGGGTGGCTGGGGTAGTCACTGTGTCTTATTGTTCTGGGTTTTGGGGGTGGTAGTGGCTATTTTTACCTCTTGAGGTCTTCCTGATCCGGTAGGGATTATATCTCCCAGAGCTAGTGAATTCCTAAAGATAGCAAACCTGTGGCAGCCTCTCTAGGTAAACCCACCAATCCAAAATCTACACCCCCAAGCACCTGTTACCCTCTGGTTGTTGTGCACCCTGATGATGTAGGGCCAGGGACCAGATAGCTAGGAACAGTCCATATACCCCAGAACCTGCTGAGATCATCCAAATCAGCCAATCCCAAACCTGGTTGTCTCGTCTTTGCTTGTCTTGCCCCCTGGATACCCCAATAAGGGTTCTTACCTTGATCACCCCTCGTCCCTCTGCCTTTTGACTGAGCTCAGTGCACCCCTACAGGCCCCGTAGTATGTTGTCACCCTCTTCTTGGATCCATGAGTCTTTTCAATGGCAGTTGTCTCCTGATTTTAGTCTGGCTTTACTACATCTGAAAAATAATAAAATCTATATTTAAAAACAACTGGATAACGTGCCATTTCATCATCCAGTAGCTTTTTCTGGCTTGTTCATAGGGTGGCAATATTCCAAGAGCAAAACATTCGAAAGCTTTTCAAATTTCTATTGATAACATGTTTGCTGCTGTTCTGTTGGCTAATGCCTAGTGCATGGCCACCCTGGGGGTCAGCAGAAGGTGCTGGATGCTGGGAGGGTGCTGCCCCTGACAGCCTTGTGCAGAGCAGACAGAGCCACTGTAGTCACCACCACATGGCTCCCAGGAGGTTTCAGACCAAACTTGGACACTGGAAGAAGCTAGTACTAATTCGACCGGGTGTGTGTGTGTGTGTGTGTGTGTGTGTGTGTGTGTGTGTGTGTGTGTTTGTGTGTGTGCGCAAATCTGGAAACTGGACTCAGCACCTTCACAGTGAGCTATATCCCCAATCTCTCCTTTAGCTATATATTTGGCAGTGGGTCTTGCTATGTAACTGACTTACCTAGGTTAGGGTCAAACTTGTGATCCTCCTGTGTTGGCCTCCTAGAGTACCTGACCTGCATACATTACCACACCCAGCCGCTGTTTGACCACTGTTGACAAAGATATTAGCAGGTATTATGATGCTCAGAACTGTTATTCAAACAACAAAGCTAATAAACTAATACTAAACTTTCTTTTTTACTTAGGCAATAACTGCTTATGACTAGAGGATTTAAATAATATAAAGCATATTATTTTTTGTCTGTTTGTGGAACCAGGGATTGAACTCAGGCCCTTGCACTTGCCAGGGAAGCACTTATTCTACTGAGCCATCTCTCCAGCCCCTATAAAGCATATTTGATGCACCATTGTCATTTTGGTTAAAACAAAGGTGATAAAGCCTAATAATATATACGAAACAGTTCAATAATATGATGCTCCTAAAATACTCGTGGTGCTAGGCAATGAGCATGGTCAGAAACCATTTTAATGGAGGGTTACAAAATCTTTTTTCCTACAATAGAATAACCGTTCTCAATGTTCCTTCCTAGCTCCATCCTATTAGTGCTCTTCAGCAACCTTCAAAACAAAACTCTAGACTCTCTTATTTTAGAATTTCTCTGTCCCTTCATTATTACCACTGCTCTCAGCCCTTACCAACCTGCTTATGTTTTAAAGCACTGTGTTATCCAATTTTCTGAAGAAAAACAAGGGGAAAATAAACTGGATGAAACTTTCAAGTCTTATTTTCTCTTGGTACACTTCTACTTTCCAGAAATAGTTGTGAGTTGGAAAACCTGTTCTTCTCCTTGCTTATCCTCTTTGTAAACCAACACTCTCTGTTCTGTGACTTAATAGGAATATATGTATCCCCAGGTCAGTGGCTTTAGCAGTCTGCTAGACCTTAGCTTGAACCTCAGTTTCACCTCTTACCTCACTGGGAAAGAAACTTAGGTACTCTAAGTGGTAGTTTTGGTTTCTAAAAAATGAACATGATAAGCCAGAAACTCTATTCCTTTTTGTCTCAGTACAGTACTGAGGATTGAAACCCAGGATTTTCACACTGAGATATAGCTCCAACCCTTATTTTATTTTATTTTATTTTATTTTATTTTATTTTATTTTATTTTATTTTATTTTATTTTATTTTATTTTGAGACAGAGTCTCACTAAGCTGTGAAACTGCCCAGCCTGGGCTTGAATTCACAGTCATCCTGCCTCATCCTCCCAAAGTGCTGGTGTGCTAGTCATGCACCACCATACCTGACAAATTCTAGGATCTAGAGTTCACAGTTGACTCCCCCACTGCCCATCCACTATCCACCCCAAGAATGGCCTCTCTTATGAGAGGAAGGCAAAATGGAATTATCAAGAACATAGCATAGCTTTGTGTGAAAGGGAGGGAGCTTGTGTGGTAGACAGAAGTGGTTTAAGATCAAGGAACTGTTTCTCTCTGAGATTGGTGTCTGTTGGGCCTTTCTCCCTGTTATTTCTCTTGCCTCCATCTCTGGACACTGGTGTGAGTCTGGACAGGGAGATCTCTCTGGAAAAGCTGAGTGGGGGCCAAGATGAAGTCCAGAGATGTGTACAGATATGAATAAACCTCTTGTACCAACTCCCAGGAAGAGAGCGGCATGTGGACCTGCAATCCACACTATAAAGAGATTTGTGCATAACAATCTGGGCAAATGTCCACTAAGATTATTGTGGTTGTCAACTGCTCCTGGTTAGGAGAATTCAATATTTTGTCCAAAGCTCTTTTTGTCAGAAAATCATGATCATTATGAATAATCACTTCACTGGATTTTTATGAGGATTGTATGATAAAAATGTAAATATAACTCCTAATTCAGGGCTTCATACATAGCATATGCTCCTTAAATATCACTTGTTAACTTGTTTTTTTCAGTTTATTTGTTGGGAAGATAATGTCGATATGTATTTTGATTTACTGATGTTCTACAATACAATGGTGCATTTACTTTGAGGCTTTGAATATAGGTGTCCCAATTTTTTAAAAAATCAAATTTTGTTTATTTAGTATGAAATTTACCCTCTGAAGACAAGTGAGATATTCATCTCACACTTTTGAGATAAACCTTAAGGTACATCAAGAACATTAATTGAGAGAAACGTACACATTCATTTCATACGTGGCTCCATGGGCCAAGGGTATTTCATGAAGTGAGGGGAGGACAACATAGCAATGAACTGAATGTATAGCTACCGCTCAAGCTCATAAAGGTCCTGCCCTATTCCAGAGCTTTCTGCAGAGGTGCCTTAACATCTTCCCTCCCTTTTGCAGATGACACCTCTCAACAGGAAGACAATGAGCCTCCAAAAGAATATGATCCCGGGCAGTTTGCAGGCCTTTTGCATGGATCCTCTCCAGCCTGTGAGTCCCCTGAAAATCCATTTCATCTCTATGGAAAAAAAGATCAATGTGAAGAAGGACAAGAAGAAGTCAGTCTGGCAAACAGTCCCTTGCCTTTCAAGCAGACTCCAATAGAAAATAACTCTGAACCTTTGGTAAAGAAAATTAAACCTAAAGTGGTCAGTAGAACAATTTTTCACAAGAAATGTAGCCAGATAGAGAACCATACCATTGTTGGCGCGAAAACCACCAGGAGTGGATCCCGCAGTGGGGACCAGTGGGTGCTGAACACAGGGGGATTTGTGGAGAGAGCATGTACGCTGGGGAGAATAAGGTCACTGCCTAAAGCCCTGCTTGACATGCATCTGTCGAAAAATGTCTCAAAGTCCGATTCTGATCTCATTGCCTACCCTTCAAAAGAGAAAGCATCGAGAATTAACTGGAGTGAACCTTCAACTGCTGAACACAGTTCTAAAGGGAATTCTGAAAGAACACCATCTTTCACATCTGAATGGGAAGAAGTAAGTTATTCTTGTTGTTCTTTGTATAAGACTTTAGAGTTGAGGGAACTCAGGGAAAGGATTTCAGCTTTTTTAGTCTTCCAGTTGTTAAAAGAAAAATTAACAAATGCATGCAGCTCCAACCAGAAGGGAAAGATCCTATGGGTAACACATGGTAATTTAACAACAAGTATGAAAACAAACATAGTTCCACACATATGGGGATATCTATTATTTCCACTGAAATTTATCTCAAACAGAAGTAGTAATTACATATAAAATACAAAAAAATGTTAACATGTCCTACTGATCATTGCAGCTAGCAAATTGAGAAAAAAATGGGCACCCTGCTTTATGTCATTTTGCTACTTGATATTTTTTAGCCTATCTCCCTTCTTTAAAATATCTAATATTTTCTGAGCCATTCCTTGTAATCTTAAGTTTAATGGTCAACAGAGCCGCCCTGGCTCTTCTTCAAACATCATGCAATACACATCACTTAATGGTTCCCCTTTATAGCTATCAGAGAAAACATCAAAGGAAAAATTGTTTTGGGGTCAAGTATCACCAATTTAAGCTATACTTAAAGTTTTTAATCTAAAAGAATTATTCACAGAGTAAGTGCCCTTCTAGGGTTATGAAATATTATCCTTTGTCCCTGAGGAGAATTACATCATAAAGTAATAAAGTTCCTTGCTTTTCTGTAATTTCATTTAAAGAATGGACTAGAATTTCTCTTGACATTTCATTCTAATATGTCACATTTTGTCTCTCAAAAGACTGCCAGTTAGGTTAAGTTTCAAAGCACATTAGGTCATTATAGTATTCTGAGAGCTAGAAATGGATATGGTTCTGGTATTGACATTATAAATTGAACTGTTTGGGAACTTGATATCTATATCTCTTTCAGGGTGAACAAAATGGGACATTTCAGTAATGTTCGTTATCCCTTTTGAAACCATTCACTTTACTCAATTTGCCACTTAAAGGAGACAGATAGAATCATAGATGGCTGAAACTTAGGTCTTCTGAAATTCCAAACCAACAAAATGCCCAATGTTTTGAGTATATCCCTTTCTTGTATTTTTAACTCTATGAATACATTTAAAATCTTCTTTTTGGAACAAAATTAATTAAGTTATCTTTCAGAATTGTGTTATTCCCTTGTGTCTTAGTTACTCTCCTCTCATTGCTAGGACAGATACCCGACATCCAAAATGAAGGGAGGAAATCTTTTTTAGCTCACAGTTATTGGAGGTTTTAGTCTATACTCAGCCGGCTCCAAGACAGAATAGCACATGGCACAGAGCAACCATTCATGGCAGTGGCAAAGAGCAAAGAGCAAAAGGGAGTGGCAGCAGCTCAGGGAGCTAGCAGGCCTCTCATCCCCCCTCACGTTGCATTGGAAATTACCCACCCCAGCGTAAGTGCACCATCCACACCCACAGTAATCAATCACAAGCTCCAGAAGCCGCCCCATGACTGCATGAGGATTTGGGTGGTGAGATGCCTAGACACAAACCGTAACACCATGCTTATATTCTTGTGATCGGGGGCTACTAATCACTTTGTTGCTGGCCAGACTGAGTACTTGCTTCCAGAGGCCTGGCCCATGAACCAAAGCCTTCACCAGGCAAAGCAGACACATGCTGTCAGCTTGCCAGAGTGATGTAACCTTATCACATGAACTTATCCTCACCCCTTTTGAGTTGAAAGAGTGCATAGTTCTTAACTTACTGACTCATCCAAGTAAAAAGTTCAAGAAATACAGAGAACAGGCAGGCTCATTTTGGAAGTTTAGTCAAGGGAAGCATAAATTATATTTTTGAAAAATATTTCAAAGGCGTCTATTTCCCTTTATAACTTTCCCTATCTGTTGCTTAATTGTAGTATTGCTGTATCATCCATTCCAAGAATCTCTCTCTTTCTGACGTGTGGAAGTTATTTTAAAATGCAGTGCCCAGGTGAATGCAATAATCCACTTCCCTGGTTTTGATTTCCCATAGATCGACAAAATAATGAATTCCATAGATGTTGGAATCAACAGTGAACTTGAAGAAATGAATGGGGGCAGCACAAGTAAGGAGATTTTCCTCTACATTATAGTGAATAAATGTGTTTAAGAAATAGTACAAAATGATAAAATGTTGGCTAATGGCATGTTTTATCATAATTGACAATATGAATGATTTCCTTCTCTCAGATCCAACAACCACAACCTATAAACAACAGTTGTAGGTATATTAATGGAGAAAATTGAGAATTTTCTCCATGTCCCATTTTACTATGCCAGTTAATATTAATGTAATTTCAACTTCGTGTTGAGCTCAATATAAAGCACTTCAAAGTGTGGTAGGGTCTGACGACTGAATAGACTACCTCTTCTCATTCAGTAAAATGTTCCATTTATCTCAGCCACTATGACTAATAACATCTCTGAAGTTGTAAGTGCTGTTTGGCAAGAACTGTGTCAGTCATGTCCATGTGTCCCATGGTACCTAGCAGAGTATCCTGCAAAGAGCTGGCTTTCTAGTCACTATGTAATATATAACTCTTGCTAAATGTTCTCTTTTTAAAAATTAAGGCTTAAAGCAGAAGGCCGTATGAGAGCATTTTTGCTTAATACTAATAGATGATGTTGAAAGCTAAATCTAAAAATAAGAGTAACATTCATACTTTAAAAATTACTGTCTTGAAGGAGTCACAGACCTTGAATTCCTTTTCTACTTGGTCGCAAAGTAACAGTGAACATCTACGCTAGGTGAGTCTTCAGAATCTTGAGTTTAAAACAGATGACTTCTCAGGCCTCCAGAATGCTCATGTTTAAGTCAGAAGTGAGATTTTTTAAATAATGAAGTTAATTTCTGTGAGAAATTAACACAGAACATTTGTAAACAAATGTCAGGGTAAACAGGCATAGGAGTATGTCACCAGAGCCCACAGCCTAGGCTGAGGTGAGTGAGGAACTTGTGTAAGGAGCCAAATTTAGGGATGGCTAAAAACCAGAATCATCAAGATACACATACTTTGATGGAATATTTTTAAAATTCAAAATCAATGCCCAAAATCCATGATGAGCAAAAGATCAGAATTTCAATAAAGACAAGCTGCGACCCTTGCTGTCATGGCTGGGGTTTGCCCTGGCTGGTTCCCAGCGGTGGTTCCAAGCATGCACCTTGTGAAGGAACTGGCACAGCTGAGGAGTTGCCCCATGGGGAGACAGGTGCATGAGATGCCCTTTAACAGGCAGCCCTTGGGTGGGGATGCACCCATGCCAGAGCCCCTGTAACTCAGCAGTGGTGCAGGTGAAACAGGAGGGAATGTGGCTCAGAGCATGGTCAGGATCTAGGAAGGTGTGAGCCAGCTGGTCTCAGCTGAGCTGGAGAGAGAGGGACACTCTTTCTGCCTCAGCCTCCACACACTGTCCTCCCCTCTCCCCAGCACACACTTTCCCATCCTATTCTTACTGAAGGAAGAGGCACTTCCCACATGGGGTCACAGGGTCCAAGTCGGCCCCTTTCTTCTTGTTAGAGGTGTGTGACAGAGGCAGGGATGTTTGCATTACTTCAGGGTGGCTACCAGATGTGTACGAAGTCCCTGAGCTGGGTCTGTATAGCATAGTGAACTCCTCAGTGTCAAGTGGGAGCAGCTGGAAAGTATAAATTTCACACACACACACACACACACACACACTCTCACACACACACACTCACACACACACCCTATATATAAAAGCTCAGTGATTTATTTTGATTTTTTCAATTAACATATTTATAAAATTATAAAAGAGCCTCAAATCTCATCATCCTTGCAGTTGTCCAGGAAAGTAAAAACCAGATAGACTACTGACAGTATTACAGTTGCTAATGTCAGGGAGTTCTCAAAGTGGGGTTCACAGACCACATGCTTCAGAATCACTTCCAGTACTGGTAAGAGATGAGCTCTGGGGCTCATTCTACTGAACCAGTATTTCTGGGTGAAGCCTGATAAGCCTAGTGTCTTTCAGCAATCACTCCAAATGACTACAGCACAGAGAAGTTGGAGAATGCCTCTTAGGGAAGCCTGGGCCTGAATGGCTAAAAAGTAACTTGCAGTCACTGTAGAGAATATTCAGGACTAGGAACCGGAGAGATGGCTCAGTGGAATAAGTGCTTCCCTGGTAAGAGCAAGGGCCTGAGTTCAATCTCTGGTTATGCCAAAAAAAAAAAAAAGAGAGAGAGAGAATACTGAGGTCTAAATGACATCCTTGTCAGACTAGCCTGCTCAGGTGCTAGAAAGAAGGGAGATCTTGACTGGGACATCTGTTAGATGATGTAATTTTCAAGGACAAATAATATATTTTATTTATTTATTTATTGGCCAGTTCAGCCCATCCTGAAGGTGGGGCTGGTGTGGCATGTGGTGCCAGGGGTCAAACTGCAATCCTATGTGCCTGTCTAAGCTTGCCTAAACAGGCACTTGAGCACTGAGCTATCTTGCTAGCTCCTGTAATTAGAAATTTTTAAAAAAGCAAAAAGCGTCTGTTCTTTTTTTCTTTTCTGATACAAGGTCTATGTAGTCCAGTCTTATCTTGAATTCACTATGTAACCCAGGCTGGCCTCAAACTCGTGGCTCTCTGTCTGCCTCAGCCTTCCAAGTGAAGTGAGAACAAGCATGAGCCACCATATCTCATCTGTTTTAAATTTCAAAATGGAAAAATTTTGTACGTGTGCTGCTAAAGCTAACACAAAAGCTGAAAATTTTTGAGAGAAGTCCCCAGATTATATACATATGCCCAGTGGCACAAGTAGCTCTGGCATACCACATGTATCACAAATGCTAGCAAAGGGCTGGCCAAATAGTTCAGCGGATTAAAGCACCTGCAAGCAGGCACAGGGACCAGGAGTTTAATCCCCAGGCCTGCCATGGGCGTAGTGGTTCCCACCTGTAATTCTAGCTTTTAGGAAGCTGTAAACAGGTGAATCACTGTGAGTCCAATCTAGTAGTGAGTTTCTGAATACCCTGTAGACCTTTCCCTAAAAAAAAAAAAAAAAAAAAAAATGCTGATAAACAGGATTTTTCCAGGACCCAAAGAATCAGCCTAGGAACCTGTGCTACCTTGTAGCTTTTCCAGATATGCTAACAGAATAATTTTAAGAATGTGGTAAACATGCGGATTTTCTGTTGATGGAAAGGTAAGAACTTTTATCAGCTGTGCCATTCAAAGCCAGAGTGACTACTGGTGAGATGGTAACTTCTCCCACACTGAAAGCATTCATGCTGAGACCTAGGAGTGCTTCTTTTTCAGAATTAGATTTAAGTAACATTGAACTTTGCTCTGATGTTCCTGAAGTCTTTAAGCAGATAGTGGCAGAGAATCATAACCATGTCATAAACCTTAAAAAGAAAACAAGGGCAAATGTTTAAAATGCCACTCAGCAAAGTTAACTTTGAAGGGCATTCTAGGGATAAACAAATCCAAAGATTCTTTTCTCTCATATATTTTCTTTCCATCTCATATTGCCTTCCTACCCACGGCCTTTGTTTTCTATTTGTCTATGGCAGTAATGAAAATGACAGTGGAGACTCAGGCCACAAGAATCATTACTATTGACAAAGCCTGGCTCGCTCTCTGTGTGCCTTAGTTTTTACCTCTTAATTACACACTAATTATGTACTAAGTGATTGACTATAATATGTAGCATTCCAATTGACCCTTGGGCCAGTTGTGAATCACAGATTTACTGAGCTGCATGGTCTTTTGCCTCTCCAGACCAGATTTAACTAGAAGGGTGATAAACCATGAAGGTAGTTCTTCACAAATAACATTTTGGGGGGCTAAGTGTGGTTAGGATATCACACGATAAAATACAAAGTCAGACAGACATGAATTCAAAGCTCAGCTCTGATATTTACTGACTGTTGCATCTTAGTTTACTGAGTTTCTCCCTTGACAGAAATGGGCTTGCTAGAGACATTTGCAGTGGCATATAGAGAGTCTACCACAAGTAGCTATAAATTAAATTTTAGCTCTCACTGAGTCCTACTGTGAGGAAGTCTGTGTTTGACCTTGAGTGCATAAGAAGATAAATGCACATAAGCCCTTTAAGATCCTATGATATCAGCTGTTCTCACAGTCATAATATTAAGTTTGCTGTATCCCTCAGAACTAGTGGGACACATCAACCAGAAGACAGATTGATACAAATCCATAGGCAATTGGCATATGCAAGAGGGTACTTACTAAAACAAAGCCCCAAACTCCAGAGTATTTTCCGCAAAGAAAAGAGGAAGTTCTAAATTCTAATATGCTTTGGCTTATGTGGTCTAGAAATTATTTTTTGATGAAACCTGCATACCCTCTTTTTACTTGACAATGAGGAAGAAAGTGCAGTGAATTAATGGGAGGTAAGTTTAGAACTGAAGGAGAGGAAGTGCTAATTGACAAAAATCTTTGTCAGTCACTCGAATTTAGTTTCAGAAGACCCCTAAGTCCAGAGCTATCCATGCCTTTAACAAAATTGTATAGTTTTATGAGCATTTATATTTGTTAAATCCCTAAGAGATGATAAGAGAATAAAATCACAAACAGCAGGGATACATGAAAGCCTAGCATTAAAGTTTCCATGTAGTTGAACATCTCGCTTCATATTGTTGTTATTGTGATTTGTTTTGAGATGGAGTCTCCCAAAGTTGCCCAGTCTGATCTGGAACCTTCCCTCTTCCTGTCTCAGCTCCTGAATGGCTGTTCAGGCACATACACAGCATTTGAGCAACCCCCATGCATTTCCAAGAGTATTACTTTATGAACAATATTTGTTGGGTCAGGAAGAGATTTAGAACACTCTCATTTTCACTCCTATAAATACGAATCAACACAAAGTTTGAGCAGTCTCTGTAGATCATATAAGTAGTTTTACTCGATATGTTTCCCCCCCAAAAAAATTCCTCTGAAATTACATAGCAAGTTGAAACTTATTTAGCAATCTCAACTGTCCAGAACTAACGTAGAAATAGAAGTAACTAAAACTACTAAATTTTAAGAAGCTAGTCCTTTAGGTTCTTGTTCAGAATATATTCACCTATCATTTTCCCAAACACCATTTATGGTTTCTCTCTTGAAGTCAGATTCTAAAGCCTGACAGATCAACACTGATGCTCTCACGTTATGTGGAATATCCTGCTCTATGACGGTGGTGGATGTGTGATGTGCCAGTACATTCTTTGTCATCATGCATTCTCAAGTTGACACTTATAGAATACGTGCACACATCAGGTTTTGAAGTTGGATGGACCTGGCTTGTATCTCAGTTTTTCACTGGCTTTGTGATCTTGGTTATCAACCCCACCACCCACGAATTTTAATAGTCATCTCATAAGGATGCTGCAAGATTAAACTGTATTCTATATTATATTACCATTGCCTAGAACACAGCAGGTGACCCATAAGCACACATTCTCTTTACTTATCCGCATATACATGACTTACTTAATTAAATTGCATGCCACACAGGAAGATACTTGGGAAACCTCGATTTTCTTCCTCAGAGGTGAGGACAAAAGTTAAGGAGTAACTACTCTTTTGCTACAGTGTGTTCATGTGAAATCTTACAGCCTCATTTCTTCATCATTGCCATTTTACCATGAGGAAGCTCTTTCAAGTTAGGAAATTTACATGTTCCTTGGCACTCCTCCAAATTCTCACACTTTTGAAGGATCCGGCTGATGATCTTCACGGGCTCAGGAGTCGTGTGAGTCAGTGGAGGCAGTCAGGGTTCCTGGGAAGTTCCTATTCCACAGCAGCCCATCCACACCCATCAAGGCACAAGGCTAAGATTAGATGGTCACGGACACTCTCCTACTTCTGAGCAGGCTTAAGTAATCTCCTGTTATGCTAAAAAGATGATGGGCATTTAGACTGGACTGGACTGATCTAAGTTCATGAGTAAAAAATAGCATTTAGTCAAAATATTATAGTTCTTTAAGACTGATTTTTTATTCTTATGCCTAATGTTAAATTTTACTCAAAGAGAAATACTCTCCCATCTCATCTTTTGAAATCCACACTGTCAGCACATGATTTCCATCTAAATTTTAATTATATTTGAAAATTATTAAAGTGGGCATATAAAAATTTTATCACTGAATACATTGTCTACATGAATACAGAACAAGTCTTCCAATCATTTGCCTAAAAATACACAACTCTGAACACAGTAGCTGAGGTTAACCTCTTGACCCCACTTCCCGAGTCCCAGTCTGCCTGCTCCAAGAGCATGAGGACAGAAGTCACCAAGGCCCAGTCTCCCTTCTCCTGGCTTAAGCTTTGCCTTTAGGGGTCTGCAGGAATGGGAGAACTCTACACCCTTTCCCTACCAGGTCTGCTTTCAGAATAGAAGAGATGGAGCATCCCCCAGCCCCACACACTGCTCTATCCCATGTTTCTGGTGCTTCTGTCCCTCGTGTGCTCATAATTTTCCCTGTGCATCAGGAGGTCAGTTGTCCCTGGTGCAGCAGCACATAGCATCTCCCTGCTGAAGTTGCTGGTGGAAGTGCTGTGTTGCAAACTGCAGGAGGATACTTTTTAAAAAAGGTATTTTTATAATTGAGCCATGAAATCAATGAAAAAGAAGAAAGCTGAACTGCTTTCCTTTCTTATTATGGACCAGATGCAGTCCAATTCATTACATTTATGCATTTAGTTTTCAGAACAATTCAGTGAAGTATTGTTACACTCATTTCATAGATGAAGGTTGAGAAAGTTAGAGCACATATCAAAGTCAACTTTGACTTCAGACCCAGCTATTTCTATTCTTAGAATCCATACTTTTAAAAAAGAAATATGCTGTCTATGTTGGAAAACAGAAGCAGCCCATTTCTTCTTTCTCTCTCTCTTAGGCCAAATCACACTGATGGGCCCAAAGGGGCTATGTGAAGGTATTCACGTGAGGAACCAGCCACTACCTCTTTAGCAAAGCTCAGCCACCTGTATCACAGGCATTAGCTAAGCTCCGAAGCCTTCCTAAAGCAGAGGCCACATGATCAGACACACACGTGAGCCACAGCCCAGAATACCGCCTACTCCCCAAATGTGAACGCACACATTCTAATGATGATCCACATTTCACTCATTTTCAAAGGGAGATTTTCCCCTTGCCATAGTGATATTATAACTGCTAAACTGCACAAAACAGTATTTCTGTGAAATAGTTTGCAACAGACATTAAAAAAAAATTTTTACAGTACTATTTTTGACAGAACCAACTGAGGAAGGTGGGTAGTAAAAATACATTAGCACATGTGAACAATCTTTTGTCTAAATCAAGAGATTTATTTTTGTTATTGTTTTATATAACACTTTGCTCAGTGTCATCGTTTTTCTCAGACTGATATATTCTTAGGAATCCCTTAATAACAGCACAGTTTTGTAAAAATGTGAAGTATAGTAATTGTTAGGCTAACATAAGTTAACTAATATTTATCAAGAGGTTTTGTTTCATCAACCAAGCAAGCATGTTAACACTAATGAACACTAATAAATATAAAATCTTGCACTATACTTTCCAAATAGCATTTAAAAACTAAAATAACTTACATAATAGAGACTTTGATCATTAGAATATGGCTACTATTCAGCCGATCTGTTTTTTTGTTTGTTTGGCTCGTTGGTTTTTTGTATTTTAGGGAAGGGTCTACAGGGTGATCAGGGTTTCACTCCTAGAGCAGACTCAGTGATCTGCCTGTTTACAGCCTCCTAAGTGCTAGGATATAGGTATGTACCACCATGCCCAGACTCAATTGCTGTCTCAGCATGCCTCAGGGGCAGGGACAGCACAGCAGGCTCCAGGGATTAAAGCCCCGGCCCCTGCGCCTGCTTGCAGGATCTTTGATCTGCTGAGCTATTAACCGACCCTTAGTTGATTTGAAATTAGAGGTAATAGTCACATGTAGAATTAGGCTTTCCTTAACTGCTGAGATCGTTAACATCCTGTGGCCTAATATCAATTAAAATGTTATCAGAAGTTTAAAAGTGGTGCATTCTATTTCAGTTCATCAAAATATCTTCTCTAAAGAGGCCTGGAGAAGTCTATGCATTCACCTGCTGGTAATAGGACACTACTCATAATGTCTCCAATAAATGGTCAACTAATACCAACCAGCATCTGCTTGGATGCTTTTCATAATAAATCTATACTTCAAGAAAACACTGTGAAGCTCAAAAAGTTAAAATTATTTTGTTGAGTCAAAAGTATGCCACTTACATTTATATACCTACTATACCATTTACTAGCAGTATAATCATGGGAAAATAAGTTCTTCAGCCTGATCCTGACTTCTTCATTTGGAGAATAAGTATAAAAAGTAATACCTACTTGCACCAATATTTGGGGAAGCTCTAGAGAAAGGGAATATAGTTAGCTACATTCCTGGTGCATCAGTACATCTTTATTATTATTTTTTACTTTATTAATTTTATTGAGAAACAAATAGCAATTAGTTTCAAAACAGGTTAGCAGGACAGTTACAATAATTAATGCATTGCATATTGTTATCATAGAGTTATTCATAGTACAAGATGCAGACATGATATCCTATCCACAAACTATTAGTATCAATTTTTCTTCTCAATCAGTTAAGCGAAAGTAGCTATATATCTATCCTGTATATATATATATATATATATCCCTACAAAGTGATCCTTCATTTATATCCCCCCTTTTTGTTTAGTTTTGTCAGAGATGGGTATTTTGTTGCCATTTTGATATCATAGATGCGTGAATTCAGCAAAATAATTCAATATAGTCCAGTAGTCCATAATAGTAGTGGGTTATCTGTAGGACTGGCAATGTCAGAAGTTGTTGACTTGAGCATTTTATAGCTCAGCATATTAATATGGCTTTACTTTATATATCTTGCTTTTATACTTTTCTGCTGGATTGTTAAGACCAAGATATAGCAAAACCTATATTACAAGAAATATAACTTAGGTATGTGATAAGTTCAGTCAAATCCCCTCAGGATTTACCCTGAAACCCTGTATCGCAGTTTGTAGATCCTTTTTCAGTGTCAGCCCTGTGGATGTGTCACAGCCTTTGCTTGACCAATTTGCTTTCTGTATAAGCCTGAGAGAAAGTTTTCTCTCCATGTGACTGTCCTTAGGCACACTATACATCATTGATCAATTTCCTCTATGGTCCCATAATCTCTGATCAGAAAATTTGGAACACCACTGAGTTACAGGATGTTACAGTATAGGTTCACTTACGTCCTCAGTCCTCACTGACCTGGAGTGGCTAGGGCAAAAATGTTGGCTATCTCTATAGCCCTTCTTTTTCTCTAATTTTTTTCGTCTGCAAACATAAGTTGTTAACCCTCCGAAGAGAAGCTTAATGATATTATTACCCTATAACATAGGCAGTTGAGCTTAACCTTACTATCTATCTGAATATCAGACATCTTAGACATAACATGGAACAGGTATTTCTATCAAGTATTGATATGTTAAATTTTAAATCCCTACAGAATGTGAAAAAAAATTTAAAATTAGAAATAAACAATTACATATTTTTACACAGAAATTTAGAAATCTAACCACATACAGCATTGTAGCAAGACAGTCCTATGACACTTTTTTGTCTCTTGTTTTCATTTATTACCCTTTTTTAAAACAAATATTTACTTGAGAGACAGTAGAGTAGTAATTTATATGACATTAGAAGCAGTACATATTTAGAAGACCAGAATGGCAGGCATTTCAAGAATGGCCCTAGTAGCATCTCCTTTCTTTGATCTCTCTTTTCCCTTCCGTCCATTGTTGATTATTCTCTTAGAAGAAAATCTCTCTCTGTTTCATCTCTGTCTCTCAGAACACATCTTTTGAACAAACATAATTAACAGTTACGAAAGTCTTTTTTATAAATATTTTAAAAATATTTTAGGTGTCTTTTATGTAAATCTTGATGAGTTTTACAAAATCCACAATTAATGACCTCATGTTGACAAGAGGAGATAAAAGATAATGAATAATCTGAAAGGTAGATAGTAAGTATTCATGAATCATATGTTATCATGTCTTATTTTCCTCATCGCTAGGACAAAGTACCCAATGCTCAAAGTTAAAGGAGGAAAAGTTTACTTAAGTTCACAGTTTGTGGAGGTTTTGAACAATACTCAGCTGGTTTGTAGGTATGTTGGCATGGCAGAGGGCCATAAGAGAGGAGAAACTGTCTGTGGTGTGGCAGGCAAAAAGCAGCAGCAGCCGCAGCAGCAATAGCATCCAAGCTCTCTTTTGCTTTTATTCCATCCAGATTATAACTTTATTGGTTGGTGCTGCCCCCACCTAGGGTGGGGCTTCTGTCTTTAGTAAATCTGTTCAGCCACACTCAGAATTATGCTAATCCAATTAGTGGACAAAAGTGCCATTCACCCTTAATCCCAGTTTCACAGCCCATAATCCAGCCACCTCCCAAAAGCTGTACCTATAGCCCACGCTGCTTTGGGAGAACATTTAGATATAAGCCATAGCACATCATAAAAATTTGTTTTAGGTACAAATCTATTTCGGCAAAATACAATAATTCAATGATAAATGTGATTGACTTACCCATGAGAAAGACTTTATAGCTTATTCGGGTTTACTTATGATATGCTATCTTGCTAACAAAGAACTTTTCACTTACTACTATTTTTGGATATTGTGTATACACTTCTAGGAAGTTAGAAAACTATTTCATATTCTGAATAAATGGCTATCCAGCAATATTACTTATAAAAAGTTACCCCAAAGAAGCACCTGGACAAGAAAAATAAATGCATAATAAAGGTATTCAGTTTGGCACTGCTTATAGTCATGTAAGAATCAAATAAAATTATCATTAAAAGATGATTTAAGATTACAATAATGCTGCTCCGAAAAGTCAAGCACCTAATTAAAATGATGTATGTATATTGATCACTTTGCACATATAGCCATAATATATTACCAAGTGGGGAAAGTACCTAAGAAAAGATAGCTATCATGTGACCCCACTTATTAATACACATGCGTGTGGAAAGATCTGGTAGGATGTATGCAGAAAGGTCAAATTGGGTATCTTGGCTCAGATTAGCAGTGATTTTTATTTTCTGTGTTCTTTGTTTCTAAACCTTCTATGATTTTTAAAGATGAGTATGTGCAGCTTTTATTCATCATGTCAGCCACTCAATAAAAAAGAAATATATTGCTAGTTTGGTAAAGAAATTAGTGGCAAACATAAGTAACGTATATAGACACATACACATGTGTCCATAAAGATTCATATTTGAAAAAAAAATTTATAGTTAGTGATGTTGCTAAGTGAATGATGAATACATGATCAAGACGTTTTTTTATTAATATTGACCTTAAGTGTAATTCAGTAGCTTAGAAAAGAGATTCATCTTGTTTTTATTTTATCTTTATATTGCTGAAAAAATATTAAATACATAACATTTTAAAATGTCCATCACCCAGCTCTGACCAAAGTGCCTTTCTTTGGTCCACTTCCTTGTTTGTGTGCATGTCCTGATGACCTTTTCCTTATGTATGTGTTCGTTTTCTTACATATTTTATGGGCAGAATTTGGCAGTCTTCATCTCACACCATTTGCCAAGTTCTGTTCAGCTCTTTTTTGTTCTCCTCTCCTGCTTTGCCCTTCCAATGGCAGTTTGCTGTGTGCTTCTGCACTGTTCTCCAGTTTCACAAAACCACACACAGATGAACAATAGGTAGAGAATTGTTGTTCATTTGTTATAAACCTGAATCCATGGCATTTACATTTCCCTACAAATTTTTATTCTCATTGGACAATAAATCATAGCCTTATTACTATTATTTTATTTATTTATTTACTTATTTAGTACAGAGTCTTGCTATAAAGCTCAGACTCACAGTGATCCTCCTGTCTCAGCCTCCCCAGTGCTGGGATTACAGGTGTGTGTCACCATGCCTGTTTTCGTTGACTGGTTTAGAGCATCCAGTACTGCCTGGCACAGCATATGGTACTAGGGATTTAATGCAGGCCCTGGTGCTTGCCAGGCATGCTTTTAGACTGCCTAGCTATCTCCCCAACCCAGCCTTAACTTGTTTTTATAATCAATAAAATAAATAAACTATAAACCCGAATTTCACCTGTGAAGTTCACCCTCAAAGAGGAAGAGCTCTGGAATCAGACTGCTATTCCCACCCTCTACTAACCTAATGAAACTGACGTTTCTCAGTTATTGTCAGTTTCCTCATTTGAAAATAAAAAGCTACAGATAGATCTTTCAGGCTCTACCATGCTATGACTCATACTTTCATTTTATGGGTTATGCTTTGGTAGAATGACCTATTTAAAGCTTTCTACTTCTTAGTTTCTTAAGGACAAATGAGTGATAAATCTCAAGCATATGTATTTGTATAAGGACCTTCTAGGAAAGTTGCCAGACTCTCATTGTATAATACCTTTTCAATGTATTAATATAATAAATGCACAATATAATTCATACATAGCCATAATATAGGTAAGGTCTGTGTATTTATGTGCAAATTATTCACCTAACCACTTCAGTCTCTCTTAAGCCTTAAGCTGATTCCTAGGACACTTAAATGACCAGTTATAACCATGTGCATGGTAATGATTCAAATGGAAATAAATATAGAATAGCCAGCATTACAGATTGCTGCTTCTTGACTCCACTAAGTTTTCTGTAAGAAGTTTTATGACAAAAAATAGATGGCATTTTGAAAGTGCACTTTTCACTAGGCTGTAGGTACACACCCTAGACAATATACAGGTTGATCGATCAACTTCTGATACATTGGTCCCAATCCTGAGAATTGCCTGTTTCTTCCCTAACTTGGCTTCCCCAAACTGTAGTCCAAGCTGTCCTCCCCTCAGGTCCTGGACTTTTCCTGGGCCCGAGTCTGAGTCAGTGTTAGAAGGCAAAACACTCATCCTTAAAGAATCATTCTAGGTCAGCTGAGCACAGAGAGAAACACTTCCTGTTACACAATCCTGATCATTATGTCTGGCATCTCCCTCTGACTCAGTTTACTCCCAAAGTCCTTCCTATCTTTGCTTAACTCCATCATCACCACCACAAAGGTACAAAAGAATACCCTTTTTCTGGTAATTATAAATCTGAATCCCCTGTTGGAATTTAAAGCCTCTCTTTGCCTAACTCGGTATTTGTTTTTATTCAATGGCATTAAAAAGTTCTTAGGGTTTTTTACTGTTTGGCTCATCTTTTGTCACTCAAATACTATACTACCTTGTATAATAATTGAATTTCTCTGAGTGTGTGATATGCGGATTATATCCCTACAACAATCAGAAGTATAGATGTGATATAGTGTATGTTGATATTTAAAATGCATGCTCTAGACAATATTCAGGTTGATTGATCAACTTCTGATAAAATTCTGGTCCCAGTCCTTGCAAATGGCTGTTTCTCGCCCCAACTTGGCTATTTTTTATAAATAGGCCAAAGACACGAGGATCAGTATGAGGCTGAGCTGCATAGTGAGACCCTGTAACAACCAAATACGTTAAAAAAAATACATGTTATATAGTATGTACCTGTACCCACTCCCTAAGATGATTATAAAATGCAGGCACCGCACACACGTACTAAGAAAAGGCAAAGCTGTGTGGCTTTGGTGGTAGAGAACAGTCTCTCCAACATCTCTCCTAATGCTTGTTCATGACTGAGTTTGGGGCACCAGCCTTTCAGGCACCGCTTAACCTCAAGGAGGCCTTCTGGAGACAGTTCCATTACAGGCAAGGGAGAGGGATTCTGCCCTCGTGGGAGGAAAGAGGATTTTGAGCTGTATGTAAAATACTGATGTGTGACTGTTTAAATTAAAAGTAAATGCTGACAATGTCAAAAATTTCACCTGTACTGTGCAAGTCTTATGTAACAGTACAGTTAGGAGTCACTCATCGTATATGAAAAAGTAATAAGGGATCGGACACCTCAAGTTGCCACTGTTTGACCTTGGCCAAGTTACTCCATTTTGAGCCTTCCTATCCTTCATTCTTTAAAGTTGGAAGAATGGCCAACTTCCTACTTAAATGAGATAATTTATATAATTATAATTAAATGAGATAATTTATATGTAGACATTTATAAATTAAACAGCCTGTTCAGTGCCATTATGTCACTTCTCAAGAAAGCGTTTTTGCTTTTAAATTAAAGATCATCCTATTCATTTTTTTCTCTCCACCCAATTGAGTGATGTTTATAGCCACTCAATAGTTTTATGTCCATACATGGACCATACACTTTCTGAAAGACTTATAAAAATGAAAAGTTAGACTTTTCTTCCTGAAGAAGTGGTCCGTAAAAATACATTTGCTGGTTTATTTTTAGATATTAAAAGAGGTATTAATTCTGTGAAGGCAACAAATAAGCACTTCCAGCCCCATCTCACGCCCACATTAATAAGAGCAAGAATGGAGAGGAACTCCAGAACTGGGCTAAGACCAAGTGTCCACTCAGAAAATTCCCAGAGGTGACTATGGAGGGAACTTGGAGATAGCTAAATCTATAATCAAAGACTGCTCCACATATTTGATAAAAGCAGACAGTGCATTATTTTTTAATGATACCAACTGGCGGTTTGGTTAATAATGTGGAGCGGACAGAGCTGAAGGTGGGGAGCCAGCGTGCTGCTGTTGCAGCCATCTAGACCCAAAGGGGGCGGACAACCTAGATTTCAGCAGTAGCTATAAGGAAACAGGAGTAAGGAGGAGAGAGAATTTAACCCTGTCAACATCGCCAATTGCATGGAGTTTCTAATGGAAACTGAGGTCTCTTCTAGAAAAAATGCAAACATGTTTCTTTCAAATATTTGAGTTTCAAACCCTCCCAAATAGGTATGTATGTGTATGTATGTGTGTGTGTATGTGTATGTATGTACATATATACGTAAACTTATCCAGTTTTAAGGAGGAAAAATGCTTGTGGGCTAAAAAAAAATGTTAATAAAGAATTACAAATTAATGAGGCTGGGGAGATAGCTCAGTGGAATAAGTGCTTGCCTGGCAAGCACAAGGTCCTGAGTTCAATCCCTGGTACCATCAAAAAAAAAAAAAAAAAAAAAGAATTACAAATTTAAAAATATTTTTCAAAAACATAAGGTTACTCCAAGCTTTGGATTTCTAGAGTTAAAAGTTTTTATATTCTGTTGTAGTACCAAAAATATCACTAGACTCTCAGAGAGATACTGAGCCCTGTTTCCATTCAGGAGGATCTAAGCATGAGATCAATAACAGTTCATGTCTCAAATAAATATAATCTGTATTAAAGATTTAGAAAATGATTAAATATTTCAAAATATGAGATGTCAAATGACAGAAGCATGCCTAGGTTTGGGATCACTGGTACAAAGAAGTTAAGATATTTTTATCTATTCAGGTATTCTGGAATCCAGTGCAGTCTGCTGCACAGCTCATGAGGTAGCTTATGTAGTACAGTGGTACCCAGGGCATATGCACAGGCTAGACTCAGCCAAATTCCTGTGTGGTAACAATGGTTCGCAAAACTGGGTGAGTGACCTTTTGTTCTGAATTTTTGTCACTAGTTACATATAGTCTTAACTTAATAATTCCAGACTAATGAAAACTAAAAATGTTCATTTCATCTTTTGAGATTGGTGATGGGACCAGGCCTTTGCCCTGAGCCACATCCCCTAGTCTTTTTTTTTTTTTTCTTCTCTTTTCTTGTTTTGCACTCAGTTCCACTGTCACCCAATCTAAATCAAACCTGGTGATCCTCCTGCCTGAGCCTCCTAAAGGGTCAGGTTTCCAGGATAACACCATCATGCCTGACACTCTTTATTTTTTACTTTTTCATTGATAAAAAATGTTCTACATAAAGATTCTATTTTTAATAAATGGTATGATCCAGTTCACAATTCACAAGGTAGATTAGTGTAAAAGTGTGCATAGTATTCAATGAAGAAAATCTCTGTAATAACTGCTGCCTCAGATACTCATTTCTCCCCCAAGAGGTAAATGTTCATTGTCCTTCAGTAGCATACAGGACACATTATTCTTTTTCCTGCTTTTTTAACCAATTAATTTAAGTTAATGGAAATCTTAGTATAATAAAATAGAGTATTTCCTGGTATTTAGCTGTATGAAGGTACATTTTATTTAACTATCTTACAGGAGGGATGATCTAGTAGTTGTATTTAGTGCTGCAACAAATAGCCTTGCTATGCTTTCCATCTGCAGGTATACATGTGATAGAGACATCATGAAACCTAAATTGCTGGGTTAGCAGTTTTATGGATTTGAACTTTTAATAAATATCAAATTGCTCCCTTTATGGGTTATAGTGATTTATACCATCACTAGTAATATAAGGTTATATCCTAATATAGTGTGTTATCCAACTTTTAGACCATTACGTATTAGGTAGGTGAAAAAATGGTTTCTGTGTGCTATTTCTCATATTATGAGTGAAGCTTAGCTTCTCGTAAGTTTGCTCTCTCTGAATAAGGCTTTTCATATTCTTTGCCCATTTCTGGGAGAGCAAAGGCTGATCTCTAAAACATCCTCCTAAGGTCTCCTCTTGGGAAGAGCCAGAGAGGTCGGTCAATGGGGTGTGGAATGGAAGGGTGTGTTCTCCCCCAGTTCCTTCCTACTCTATGTTTTTTGGCCACCATAGGGTGAGCAGGTCTCCTTCAGCATCCCTTCCTGCCCTGGAGACAACTAACCCTGCACTGAACTCATGGAAACCACAAGCCAAATTATACCCTTCTCGTTAAGTGGTGGGTATCCAGTATCGCGACTTGGTGCAGGTTGCTAACTAACATGCACAGTGTTGGCTGTATATTTCTATTCACAAGAAATTATTGGGGCCAGGGATATGGCTCAGTGGAATAAGTGATTCCCTGGCAAGTGCAAGGGCCTGAGTTCAATTCCTGGTTCTACAAAAAAAAAATGTAGATTTATTTGAGGGGCAGGGGAGTTGGCTCAGTGGAATAAGTGCTTCCTTGGCAAGCACAAGGGCCTGAGTTCAATCCCCAGTTTCACAAAAAAAAAAAAAAAAATTATTAGGCACACAGCCCTCTGTGTACAATATGAGTTTCAGCAACATTCCCCATTTTTTTCATTTATCTTATTTCTCTTGTAGATGTTTGTCATGTATAACTTCAGTTATTTTGTAGATAAATCAAGCCTTTAAAAATTAATGGCTTCAAGCTTTTATGAAAGGCTGATAGAGATAGAATTGAGAAATCTGTTCAAATCTTCCTATAATTGTTTCTAGTGCTTTTATGGTTTGGTTTTTTCTATATGCAATCTATATGTAATTCTTGTAGCAGAAGCAAGGATTGGACCAAACTTTATGTTTACTAGGTGACAACTCAGTTGCCCCTGCAACATTTATGGCATTTTTAATCGATGGTCCTCATTTATGTAAGGGGATACCTTTATTATATGCTTGATGTCAAATTATATTGTATTTTAAAGAGTTTTTCTATTGTTTAACTTATATTCCTGCATTTATTCATAGATAAACAGCACATTATTATAATTATGCACATATTAACGGGTTCATACATGAGTACACATCTACCCATCCAAAAAATTCATACATGCATACAGTGGATTCTTCATGTTTTAAATTTTATTTAACTATGTTTGCTGCAAAACTTATTTCCTTTGATCTTGCCCAGGGCTGGGGGTGGGATCCTGGGACAGGTTAGAAGCTGAGGCCCATCAGATGCCCAGCATGTGGATACCAGGATGCTCTGTGGGGCTCGTGGAGAGCGGGTAGGGATGCCTGTGACATTTAGCTTAGTGGTGGAGGTGGGGGTGCTCCCACCTCAACAGATGGCCTCGGTCTGCTGAGCACGTCAGGAGCCTGGCCTCGGGCTCCTAGGCAGGTGTAGAGTTGTGGGTGCAGATCCACAGTTTGAGGACTCCTCCAGGGTGAGCATGGCCTCCAGTGCCACTGGGCTGGAACCTCTTTGTTTTGTGAAGTTGCCATGATTTCCTGTGGGCCAGGTCATGGAAGCAGCTCACAGCCATGCGCCACATCCACACAAAGTAGAAGCCCAACACCAAGTAGATGCGCGAGGCCAGCAGCAGCTGGCTGACCAGGGTGGCTATGGCCTGCAGTTTGGACTAACATGACTGACTGGTGAAAGACACAGCTACTTGCAGAAAACACTGCTGGCAGATTCTGGAAGGGTGAGATGCCAAGAAGTTCCAGGCTGACCTCATGTCTAACAGAGGATTGGAAGCAGTTGGAAGACTGAAGGCACAGAGAAGTCTTCTAGTTAGACACATCCAGGATCCCTGAGCATGCTCCTTACATGTTTAAAGATCAGCCAGAAGCCCTATTGTTCTGTCAAAGTTTGGAAATTATCTTCTAGAGCCTAGTTTATCTTTGGAGTGCCAGAGAATGGTCCTGTACATTTTGCTTCTAGATCCAACTTTCTAGCTGAAAGCAACCTTCAAAGATTGACCTTTTAAGAATAGGCCATATGGATGGATGATCCTGGCACAACCTCAGGGACTTTATGCACCGAGATAGCTGGTCTTCAATGGGAACTTCCTAGGAACTAGGAGAACCCAGTAAACTTTTAAGAGAAGAATCTTGTGGACTTTCTCAAAAAAAGCCTTTGAACCTCTGTCTAGTCTTCTTGAAGCCCACCTGGCCTCTCGTATCCCAGTAATAACTGTAATAGCTCTTCTGTAAGAATCTGAGTCACTGTCACTCTCTATAAGTCATTTCTTTCTACTTTAAGGCAAGGTCTTATTTGTTGTTGAGTACGAAGAGGAAAGGAAATGAAGAATTTCTTTTACTCTTCATTACCCCTTTTACTTCATCACTCTTTCCTGATTCTGGAAAAATTTCTTATATGGTTAGATTCTATTTGCCAACGGAAGTGTCCAAAAAAAATTACACTGGACAGAGTTAGACAGACACTGAAGACTTTATTCAAGACTTACAGCTCTAGACTGTTACAACAGAAGAAATTGAATAAGACTCCCCTGAGACAAAGTTGAGAGAACATTTAAGCATGGGGGTGAGGGTGACCTAGTGGAACAGTATGGAAGGACAGGAGGGAGGAATGTTGGCCAATGTAATGAGGCCATCTGTGTTTACAAATTGGCACTGCTCAAAATTAGCCCCAGGGCTGGGATGCACTAAGTGGTACAGAGCACTTGTATGTGAGAGGCCCTGGGTTCAAGCCCCAGCACTGAAGGAGCAATGTCTTGTCCTTCCACAGATGGAGAGTGGGGTAGGGGCATCATATTTTTGGATGATTTGATTCAAATGAATAGCTCCCAGATCCTGAGGAATGACATTCTTGGTCATAAAATTGAGAGAAACCAAAAGATTTGCATTGCAAGATGTAGAAAATTATTTGCAATTGCAAGCTTAATAAAGTCAAGGCTCTTCCAAAAGAGAAATTAGAGGGACTATAATCAGGAAAAAATTTAGTTAAGCTGAGTAGAACAATGACCCACAGAAAAATCTATTCGCTGGTGACTCATTTTGCCTGTGCCTACAAGATCCCTGAGGATTCTCTCCCTTCCTTGAGAGAATTGTCTATTGATCAGGGTATCTCCAGTGTGTCTCCACATTGTGTGTTTTAGTCATGAACCAAAATTGAGAAGAATGTTAAATAGTATGGTTTCATGTGACTTCATTTATACCAGAGTTTAGACATGTAGGCCAGGAAATAGTTACATAAGGCAGGTGCTCACAGAATCTTTCACATTCTGTGGTATTTGAATCAGGTTTCACATGACTGTTACCTCTTGTTAATTATGAAGTAAAACTAACTTTCAAGGTGGTGCTTACATGAGCTCAAGCACATATTTTAACTAAAATAATCCTCTCAAATATTCTGTGAATTACCCCCGCTTTAGAGACTGAAGCAGAGGGACAGAAAGGTTAAGAAACTTGTCCAAGGTCATTTAAGTAGAAGCTGTAAGATTCAAACCCAAACTGATTCTGGAACCAAATATCCTAACTTCTATGTTAAAACGCCTTAATTCCTAGTCCTCCAAGAGTTTTGCCAGGGGTGCTGCGGCATTATTTTCTCTTTAGGAACTACTCAAGAGGTGAAATAAAAGGGTAAACTACAAGAACCAGAGCTTCATTTGTCTCCTTTCTACTGAGCCTTCAGGCAATGGGTCATAACCAGAGATTGCAAAGGCTCCAGGGCCTGAATATCACTGTGGCAGCCACTTAGCATAGAATTTCATAATATTCTGTTCTATGAATTAGTAATCAGATATTTTCCATAAAACTGTGGAAGAATTCAATAAAGACACCTAGGGAAATTAAAATAAGCCATTTTACTTCATAATAATTCAGATTTATGAAGAAATGTCTGTCAAGGTCAGAGAAGTAGAACAATCTTGGTTTGGAGGTTGGGACAAAGTAAAGAAAATGATGTTTTAAAAACCAAAATCCAAGTTAGAGAATATTCTATTACCTGAGTGCTTTGAAACATTAATCTTAACATCTTCATGCGAATATGGCCGCTAGAGCAAAATGTTGCAGAGCCTGTTTCTTTCTCTGTGGTCTGAGAGCCAGAGCCAAGAAATCATCACTGAAGCGTCCCTTCTCTTCTTTTTAGTAAGCCTGATCCTTGTACCTTTGCTTTCATACTGGACTTGGAAGGTAGTTTATATAGTGGGAAGAATGTAGATTGGGCTCTTGTGAAAGAGCCGTTTTTAGATGGCCTGGACAAGAGATTTCTTTATACTAAGCTCCAGTTTCCTCAGCAATTTGAGAATAATCCTGGTAAAGCTTTTATAAGGATTGAAGGCAATGCCTAAAATGGGCCACTTGCACAAAAGTCACTCGACAGTTGATAAGCATCTCTATGCTCTGGCAAGCTTCTTGCACTCATTGCTAGCTACAAAGCTCACAGCAAAGCAGGAAGGTCCCTGTTTTCTGGAGCTATGAAGAAAGCTCTTTGGTGGCAATGGATGAACAAATTGGATCACACCACCAGGGAAAGGGAAGGCCAGCTTAGGATTCTGGTTAATACGAGACTCAAATTATGAGAATCTTAGAGGGTCAGAAAACGTGAATAGAGACCAGATTGTGAGAAAATGCCGCCTGGATTTTAAGCCTCACCTTTTGAGCAAGACTCCACTCGGTGGGAATGGGGATAGGAGGTAGCATGGGGCGAGGATGACTGGAAACTCCAAGACTTAAGGAAAATTTTGTAGATACTTTTCTTTTTTAAGAATACAAGATGATAAAAAATAGAAATGATATAAAATTTCATTAAACAAAGTAATAAGAATTCAACAATGGTTGTTGTATAATATCTTCAAATTAGTTGTGTAAGTTACCAAATATAAACTTGCAAAATTGGTTTATGAGAAACTAAAAAGAGAGAGGAACAAGAATTTTTTTAAAAATTTAAGCATTAACTTTTTGCAATAGACCAGAAGAAATCAGCAGTATAATTATCCAAACTGTCCTGCAAATATACATGAATATATCTTTTTTGCTTTTTTCTTTTTCCTTCCCTCAACCCAGTTTTTCCATCCCAATGAATAGATTCTTTCCCTTTCACAGTATCTCTCGTACCTTTCAGAGTTTATTTATTCTTTCAGATTTTCACACTAGCAAGATAATACGATGCTTGCACATGTGGATCTGACTTATTTCACTTATCAATACAGTCTCTAGTTGAAACCATTTCCATATGAAAACCTTAAAATTATCATTTTTGTCATTGGGTAATACTCCATTGTATAAAAATACCACATCTTTTTTTATCCATTCCTCAGCTGATGGACCTTTGGGTTGCTTCTAGGATTTAGCTATGACAAATTGTGCTGCTGTAAACATGGATGCACATATATCACTGTGGTATGGTGTTTTCAGTTCTTTTGGAAAAATACCTAGGACAGAAATAGCTGGCTTGAATGAGACCTCCAATCCTAGCTTTTTGGGGAATCTCCACACTGGTTTTGATAGTGATTGTACCAGTCTGCACTCCCACAAATGGTAAAGAAGAGCTCCTTTTCCCCACAGACCATCCAGCTTTTGTTATTGGTTGACTTGATGATAGCCATTCTTTCTAGGCTAAGATGGAATCTCAGTGTTGTTTTAATTTGTATCTCTTGAATCACCAATGATGTTGAACATTTTTTGATATATTTATTTACCATTTGTATTTCTTCATTTGTGAAGCATGTATTCAACTCAGATGTCCATTTTTGGATTGGGTCTTTGAGTTTGGGGGGCCAGGTTTTTAAAAATTCTTCACATGTTCTAGGTAGAAGGCCTTTGTCTGAGGGACAGTAGGTTATTATGACTTCCCAATTCATAGGTTTTCTTTTTACTCTGATATCTTTTGATGTGCAGAAACTTTTCAAAAAGATGAGATCCCAATTGCTGATAGTTAGAAATATTTCCTGTGCAGTCTGGTTTTTGCTCATAAACTCTCTGCCTACCCCTTTGTCTTTGAGATTTCTACCTACTTTCTCCTCCAGAAGATTTAGTGTTTCAGTCTTTAGGTTTTTGTATTTGTTTTTTTGTGGTGCTAGGGGCTGAAGTCAGGACCTTGTGCTTACTAGACAGGTGCTTATGCTGCTGAGCTGTCTCCCCAGCCTTCAGTTTTAATATTTAAATCTTTGGTCAGTTTTTACTGTAGTTTTGTGCATGATGATAGATATGGGTCTTATTATAGCTTTAGCATGTGGAAAGGCAGTTTTTCCAGCCCCATTTATTAAAGAAGCTGTCTTTCTTCCAGTGAACATGCTTAGCTCCTTTTTCAAAGATAAGGTAGCTGTGTTTATATTTGTGTGTGCATCTTCTGATTTGTTCCATTGATCTTCAAGTCTATTTGGTTTTGCTAGAGCAAAACACAGTATCTTTGTAATATAATTTCAACTCAGGGATTGTGATGGCTCCTGCCTTTCCATTGTTGCTCAGGATTGCTTTTGCTATTCTCCACTTCTTCTGGTTCCAGATGAATTTTAGGAATTTTTTTCACTAGATCTGTGAGTTATACCAATGGTGTTTTAATCAGGATGTATTGAATCTGTGCAATAATTTTGAGAGTATGACCATCTTCACAATATTAGTTCTTCCTATCCAAAAGCAAAAATATCTTTCCATTTTCTGAAATCTTGTTTGATCTCTTTTTTCAGAGTATGATAATTTTCACTGTATGTTTCATTTCCTTTGTGAGATTGATTTCTAAGTATTTCTTTTTTAGGGTATTATTGTGAAAGTCATGGTCTCCCTAATTTCTTTCTTAGTGTGTTCACTGTTTGTATATAGAAATGCTGTTGATTTTTCAGTGTTGACTTTGTATCCTGCTATGCCACTGAATTTGATTATTAAATCTATGCATCACTTGATGGAGTTTTTGGGTTCTATTTAGAGTATCATGTCATCTGCAAATAATGATAATTTCACTTCTTTTCTTTAGATTCTTATTTTTGTATTTTAGAAAAGGGTCTATAGGGTGTTCAGGGTCTCACTGCTAGATTGTACTCATGTTGATCTGCCTGTTTACAACCTCCCAAGAGCTGGGATTACAGGTGTGTGCCACCATGCCCAGTCATAATTCCCATCTTAGTGTGCCCTGGGTATGGGGCCAGCATGGCAGGCCTGGGAATTAAACCCCCACCCCTGTGCCTGCTTGCAGGTGCTTTAATCTGCTGATCTATTTGGCTGGCCCCCTTTCTTTAGATTCTTAAAATGATAATTTGGGTCTGTATGACAGAATTCTCTTTCATTGTTTATCAAAAGAGAGAGAAAATAAAATAGAATCAAGAAAGTAGAAAAGTTAATATAAATTATTCTGGTTTCTACAACAGATCCTACAACAGACTTCTTCTATGACAAAGAGATCCAAAGCAGTAGTGGCTTAAATGAGGGAAAAGTGTACTTTTCTCTTGCATGAAAGCCTGAAACATAGGCCAAAGAAGGTATGGAAGCTCCAAGTAATCATTCCTGTGTTGTTTCTGTCTTCTTGTTCTGGAGTCTTCAGACATAGCTTCCATCTTTGATTCAAGAAAATGTCCCCTAAAGATCTACAAAGTGTGGTACAGGGTTTCAGGATAAATCCTGAGGGGATTTAACTGACCTTATCAGATACAAAAGCTATATCTCTTATTATATAGGTCTTGCATTTTCTTGGTCTTAACCATCCAGCAGAAAAGTATTAAAATGAGGTATAAAAAGTTAAGCCATATTAATATGCTGAGCTGTGAAAGGCTCAAGTCAACAACTTCTGCAGATAACCCACTACCATTGTGGACTGCTGGACTGTATTGGAGTGCTTTGCTGAATTCAAGCACCTATACTATTTAAATTCCAATAGAATATCCATCTCTGGCAGGACTAAACAAAAAAAGTGGGGGAATACAAAGGAAGGACCGTTTGTATTTGTATACACAGAATAGGTAGGATAGATATGCAGCTACATTTGCTTAGTTCTATGAGAAGATTGGTAGTAATAGTGTTTGGACAGGATAACTTGTCTGCTTCTTGTACTGAGGATAACCATTAGGAAGATAACAATGTAAAATGTATTAATTATTGAAACTGTCTTATTAAAAAATAAAGAAAAGAAAAGAAAATGTCCCATCCCATCAATTTTGCAACAATAGGTAGGGGAAGAGGACTGCATCTTCATTTTAAAGACCTGACCCAAAATTGAACACTTTCTTTCTCCTCATACAATTGGGCAGAATTTAGTGCTTTGGTCACACCAGCCACAAAGGAGGCTAGAAGTCTTAGTCTGGAGAGCTGTTTGCCCACAAAACATTCTTTTTAACAAACTCAGGTGTGAAATCCTGGGACATGTGATGCTGTGCCAAACTGTTACAGCAAAGTCAGATTGACCAGTGATGCAGGAGACAGGATCAGCACTCTAGAGAAGTGAAGGGAACCAAGTTTATTAGCCATCTGGCCCCAGGAGTAAGGCACTCCAAATTCTAAGCCCTGAGTGTGGGGTAGGAGAGCTTCTAGCTAGAGCTGTGATGGGAAGGGGAGAACAGAACAAAGGTAGATGCTTAGAGGTGACAGGTTGACAACTCTAAACATCTAGGTGGCTTCAGCTGGACTATGACACCAAAGTGCAGCTGGTAGGGAGGATGAGAATGGGAGGTGGGGACGCAGCAAGGGACAGACTTCTACAATCTTATGGTTAAAAGAGAGAACAAAGTAAGAATGTGACTATTTCTGATGGGTGGGGCTCTCAGGGTTTAGCCTTTTTGGAGAGGAGGAGGTTCCAGGGTGGTCTGTTTTTTTATCTCAAAGTCATGCTGCCTTAAAAAGCCTTAGCAAACAAATACTATTCCTCCTAATATTTAAGGGAAACCCCCTGATCTCCACTAAGACTCTGGATTCCACCAAACTACCTGCCCTTTTGGCTTTTCTGAATCTTCTAAATAGTCTGTTTTGAGTTAGTTATTAAGGTCCATTTTTTTCCTACAGATTCTTGTCCTCTGTGCCAACAAGAGCTTTGATGATGAAAGATTTCCATAAAAACCTAAAAAAGCACTAGAAGTTTAAGATTTTAATCTGGCTTTGCAATTTTTGACAGTGAGTCTGCTCTCTTCCCCTTTGTCCATTCTACCAATGTTGACAGTGGTGTATGTGGTAATTAGACAAAGATGGTAATCAGTATGGCAGCTGCTGTTTGACCAACAGTGGTTGTACAGCTGTCAGTTATAAGCCTCATTCCAATTACAAGGACGTTAAAATGGGGAAGGGATGGGTGCATTTGAGAATTAGTGAAATAGTATTTCTATGTGGTTCACCAACTGTACTCTAGGGGATGCTTTCATACATGCAAGTAATTCAGGTCTCTTCAAGAGCTCTTCTTCCACTCTCTACATACACCCCCAGCATGGAGCTCTTAAGATCCAGTAAACCTCTTTATTGAGTGCAAAACATAATTGAAAAATATGGGAACTCTAAGGTTTAGAAAAATTTATTGAAGTAAAATTTATTTATTTGCTTGTGTTTTGGTACCTGGGATTGAACTTGGGACCTTTTGCTTGCTAGGCTGCTGAGCTACATCCCTGCCCCAAGATTTCTTTTAATAAAGGAAAAAATTCACTGCTGTTAATTCCACTCAAAATACCTTTCACTTCAAACATACCAATCCCATCATTCTTGCTGTTTTGTGAAACAGTTCTAGAAGTCATTGATACATGGGGATGAAACTCCTGACCTGAAAAGTACCCAGGACAAGTTCATGTTTTCTAAAACCAAAGAGTGGATTTTAAGAACAGATGGCAGTTAAGAGCAGAATATTTAGTGGGTGGAAGAAAGCTTCTGTCTAAGAGAGGGACAGAAAGGGAGCCCGAATGGATTACCCCTGGAAGCTGTCTCTTCCAAGTAGTTGTATAGATTAAAACCACGTGGTGAGGCAGGTGTAAGGGTGGAGAATATGAGAATTTGCTGAGGTGGACATGAGATGAGACAAAACTATGGTGATCCAATAAGGTTACAAGTACCATTGCTCAGGTAAAATTGATTAAATCCAGGACTAAATGTGTTAGCAAGTCCATAGCAAGTGGGCACAACTATAGAACAGGAGTATATCTAGTAGCTGGTAGCCATTGGATTTGTGACTCTTCCTGGCTTCCTCAAGGTGATGATCAATCTGGATGCTTATCTTTAGCGAGGTCAGCATTTGGTCTTTAGGTCTGGTGCACAGCTGGAGTGTCCCTCTCTCTTATGGCTGCAAGATGTCTTGTCTTCTGTGCTGTCACCTTGAGGACTTGGCCCTGTTGGCCTGTCTGTCATTTTTCTAATTCAGCTGCCTACAATACTCTTTTGTATCTTTAATTGTCTGTCTTGGCTGCCTTTACGTTCCAAATCAATTTAAGCCAGTTACCTCTCCTCAGATCGTTTTGACTGTAGAGAAGAGACAAGTCATGCATTGCCCGCTCTGGCAAATAAAATGCATGAGGACACACCACATTGCTTTCATGAGCCTGCCTTTCTGTTGGATGGCACTCAATAACAGCATTTATCGTATTTTTTATCATACCTTGTAAAGACACAAAGAAGACTATCAGAACTGCCAAGAACATACAATAATTGTGTTCAAAATAAGGGAATATTTTGAGGGGGATTAATGTCAGTGTGTCTCCTCCTGCAATAAATACTTTTGATTTAAATATACACTGGGTGGGTGTGGTGGTGCATGCCTGTAATCCCAGCACTTGGGAGGCTGAGGCAGGAGGATTGTTGTGAGTTTGAGACCAGCCTGAGCTGCAAAGTGAGTTTAAGGCCAGCCTGAACTGCATAGTGAGACCCTGTCTCAAAAAGACAAAAAATAAAATAAAATAAATAAACATACACTGTACTTTGATCACTTCTTATATTTCCAAGATAATCTCCATTCGATGATTCTCAGTGGAATTTCCCACAGATTTCCAGTTAGCAATCCTGACAGTGAGTGCTCCACTTAATCCAGATTTACCCTCTCATGAGCCTCAGATGGATTCCAGGGAAGGTGAAAGTTTGGAAATGAAGCAGCTGGCAGAACCTACTCCTGACCATTCTTCCATCCCTTCCTGGGTGTTTTGCATGGCAGAGAGAAGCTAACCCTGCAAATGCTGAAAATGTACCTGAGCCCTTAGAATCCCACTGCAGGAAGCAGGTCACTGGCAGCCTTAATTGGCCTTTTGTGAAGCTTATGGTAGAGGGAAGTGAGGCTTGGAGAAGTTACAGAGAAATAGCAGAATCTTCTATAGAAACCGAGGTGTAGCTCAAAGAGAAAACATGGGCTTGTAGGAAAAAAGCTAGTTTTGGAGCCAGACAGAACTGCATATTACTCCTCATTCTCATGCTTGGGCTAAATGCAACTCCAAGCAAGAACCCTGCTCTGTGAACATTGTTTATCTTCTTTAAAATGAGCTAGGCATGTAGGTTTTTTTTTCTTTTTTACCAGAAACTAGAGCTCTATATAGGAAGTGACTATATATTCAGTGCTATCTACCTTTAGCAGGGCTTGCTCAAGGTATAAAAACTACTACTATAGACTTTGCCATTGTCAAGGAATCTCCAGAGCCTTGATTCCTTGAAACCTAGGAATTGTCTTTGACTTCCAGAAGTGATGAACATTTTATTGATGGTTTCCAAAGAGACCATCAGTATCAAGAGTACATTAAGTAAAAATCAATTTCATTCAACACACGTATACTGAGTGGCTATTATGTACTACGTACTTGACTGGTCTCTGTAGATCAAGCAAGTATGAACCAGGTCAGGACAAAAATATAAATGCTATGAGAAAAATCAGTGTTAGAGTTCAAGAGAGGGTGCTATTTCTGCTAGCTGTCAGAATTAGTTCCTGCAAGAAGGACATATTAGCTGCCGGAATATGAACCAAAGTGAAGCTTTTGGCTTACAAGTGAAGAAAATCACAGAAGTCTATGAAATAAGTATACACAATTGTTAGGTAGAATCTGAAATAATAGGAAAGAAACATGGGAATGAAAGTGGCAACCTTTAATGCTCAGGCAGCCTGCCTTTCTCAGGAGATAACGCTAATGTGGCTGGGGCAGGCCAGGAACATCATCACATAGTATTGGGGAGGAATTAATCTGGCAGCAGTGTGTAAGAACCGTGGCTGCCCATGTGTGCAAATGCCACATTAAACAAAATCAGTATGCAGCACAGTGGACTTTTTTCTTTTCTGTTTGCTTGTTTCTCCCTGTGGCAGGAGGCTCCGCAATGTACTTCATGGCAGATTGGATTGCCTGGGAACTACAGCGAGAACTCGCACTCTGCCGTGGGCCTTCTTGGGAAGATGCGCACTGGGGTGAATGTTGCCTGTCACTTCACCAAGAGGTCTGGGGTTTGCCTGGCAGGAGAGAAACTTTCTTCCTGGGTTGCTATCCCCTGGGGAAAAGATGAATAACAAGGGGAAAGAGCTGCAGGTCTCTTCTGGCCAAAGGCAGTAATTCTGCCTCATTACCACTTCAATGGGCCAGTCAACAAAAATTAGCATGGCTCGCCCTCGATGCAAGTCATCCGTTGGACTTTGTTCTGGCATTTCTGGCTGCTAAACAATTGAAAGATGAGAATGATCAGCTAGCAGGCAGAGGTCTTTCCTGGTTAAAATAAAACTGTACCTCTCCTTTGAGAGGCACTTGACTCCGAAAAAGATTCAGTTTGGTTTTACTCACTATGTGCAAAGAAGTTTTAAGGGCATGGAAAATCCAAGCGAACTTTACTATCCTCAGAAATATCAAGGCCTAATTAGGAAAACAATGACATGCATGATAATGACATCAGGCAGTGTGACAGATTCTCCAGGGTTACACACAATGGGGCTTCAGGACGAAGGTACAGGCATATTTTCAGTGATGCTTTATGTAGAGAGAGTAAAGATGGAGGTAGAATTTTAAATTTTAACTACTCATTGGAGACAAAACAATGAGTTTACATTCAGAATGACTAGGGCATAGCTTTGCCATTAACATTACTGCTAGTGATGTGAACCTGGAAAATTACTTAATTTCTCTCACCTCTTCTATCAAATAGGAATTTCCAATACTTCATAGGTTTCATGTGAGGTATCAGAAAAGAAATGCATAGAACATATTTACTTAACAAAGTACATGGTAGGTAGTAAATATGAGCACTAATATTTGCAGTTTTAGTTTTGGTTAAATTGTATGAAGTTCCAGAAAAAAAAAAAAAAGCAATTCTAGAAACAAGTATTATAAAAATCAAATATCTACACTGTATATAGTAGAGTTCTTGAAAGTTTCTGGGCCACCAGATAATCCTATGGGCATTAATGCTAGTGAGCCCCTATGACTTATAAAATCTAACATTTTGAGGCTGTCCTCTATCTATTAAAAGGCTCCCTGCTAAAGAACTATGTGGCCTTAAGTAGATCTCTGTCCCTGACTCCCCCACTTCTCTATCTTTGTTTCTCTCCCTCCCTCTCTTCTTGTCTCTTTCTCTGTCTGTCTGTCTCTTTCACACACGTACACACACACACACACACACACACACACACAATCTCTTAGGGCTACTCATCTCGTAAAATGAAAGAAATGGACCTTAAGATTCACATGAAAATTAAGAGAAAGTAGCTGTTTGACTAATTGTTTTGGAAGCTATCTCATTGTTATTTGTTTCTCAATAAAATTAATAAAAAATGTATCATAGCTGATATGCATGTTGAACAAGAAACAGAAGACAGATTGATGGGAAAAATAATACTGAGACAACTATAATATGTCAAGTACTAATCAAGGCTTTGTAATTAGTTGTCATCATATATAGTCACTTGGTGAGTTCCAGTCTGGAGCTCAGGGTGAGAATGTTTTTGTGTTTGTGTGGTTGTTCTCCTATTGGAGAAGAACACAATTAACAAATTTCCGTGTCCAGTCTGAGTAAAACAGAGAGGCAGAATGCCTGATGTTGTGAATTTAATGTTTTCAAAATAAATAGTCTTCAATCAGTGAAAAAAAGATTCATATGAGAGACTATTACAGCTTGAAGAACTTTGGTTCACACCTAACTCTTTTATTTGATAGATGAGGAAACTGAAAGACAAATAATATAAGCAACTATCCTGTGGTCTCCTGGGTCCCAATTCAGGTTGACTGAACATTTTTACTTTAGGAACTCAGATTCAGGGTCTGTGCTTCATCAGGCCAAAGGTTGTAACTCCAAACTCCTACTAATGCAGGCTGCAGGCAGATTTTACATAATGAAGTTCTGAACAGTCCTGATCTTTAAGCAGATAGTAGAGTGGTGCTTTATTACAGCAAATCAACTTTTCTTTCTTTTTAAATTGTGTGTGTATGTGTGTGTCTTTGATACAGGGTCTCGCTAAGCATCTCAGACTCATAGTGTGCCTCCTGTTTCAGCCTCTGCAGCACTGGGATTTCAGGGGTACACCACCACACCTGGTTTCAATGGCGAGTTCTGGGCCCAAGGCAAGGCCAGCATGGCATGTGGTACCAGGGAGTGAATCCGGGTCCCTGTGCTTGCCATGGAAAAGGCTCAGGCTGCTGAGCTATTCCTGTGGCCCTCAACTTTTCTTAGAAGGAAAAATAGCAGATATAGGAGATACTTATTTCTCCTTCCAGCTCTATTTCGTAAGTGAGGAATGGTATAAGTCTGTAGAGGTCAGGCAGCTTGTTCAGCATCACAGGGCCACAGGCTTGCAAAGCCACACTTAGTCCCCAGCCCTTCTGAGGCCTAGTGAGAGTTCTTGTCCCTATATATCTTAGAATAACAGCTTCAGAAGGAACAAGATGGTAGTTGCGGAATATATCTGTGATGTTTCATTGCCCTAGCAACCATATATCAGATTGGAGCAGTCAAGTGAGTCCCCTGGTACTTTAAGCTCTTGCAGTGTCTCTGCTTTTGTGTTTAGGAGGGAAATTTCATAGACAGACATACAGCTCATCACAGAGTGCTTAAAAGCAAGGCCAGGATATTCAGGCATGTACTTGAATGGTACCCTGTTGCTGTCACATTTATTTAGGGCTTTCAAGTAGCTAAAAGCATGGTGCATAAATCATTTTCCATCAAGTATAAAACTAAAAACTTGATCTATGAATGTGGTGTGGTTTTAAAATAAAGACTAGGTCTCACTCACCTCATAATAACTTGTGGTATTTGCCTTTGAGACCACACTGATTTATGTTGTCTCTTGCTCTATAGCAGTTTGGATTTGTCATGCTTAGCAAAGTAATTTGGTTTCTTAAAGGTTTTATTCTGTTTTGTAGAAGCAAGAGAACAGTTTTTTGTTTGGTAGCATGAACATATTCCTCCAGAATTTTAGCCAGCATTTTCTGAAAGATATGGATTTATTTTTAGCTGTATTCTACTGCCTGAAAGGTTTATGCTGTTAAACATTGATATTACTTGAAAAGTTATGCCCAAGGCATATTGCTTTTTTCCTAGTTAGAAAGTGAAATGTTTATGAAGCTTGCTGAAAATTTACCAGGTCACTGGGATCAGAGTTTATATCTCTTAAATAGTGACTATGAGGAATAATTTTTTATATTCACCAACCAATAAATATTTATTGGGCCACCAATATGTGTATGGAATTATTCTGGCTAATAATAGTGATGTCAGATTACACAAGTTACGCCCCTACTGCTCCAGATCCATTTTTATATATTATTCTTGGATACTTAGAGAACAACAGGACTCAGCATATGCCTTCAGGTTGTAAGCAGTGTAGCTAAGGAAACAAACCTAGAAGACTAACTCCCTGGCATTGTAATACAAAATGGAAAATTCTGAGAAAAAGACAAGCAGAGGATGTATTTTTGAAAGCTCAGAGAAGAAGACTTCATGGAACCTGAATGCTTCTGACAGGTCTTTTTACAACTGGACTTTTTGAGAGAGACTTGATGTGAAAAAGTGGGAAAGCATCCCAGTGAAAGGAACCTGGATGATGAAAAGGGGTGGCAACTCCCAGAAGGTCAGTTTTGTTGGAGCCCTGAAGCGTAAAGCATGGAGGACCCTACACCTGAGGGCTAGTGCTACCGCTGCTTGCTGAAGAGCTCACACCCACTCACTGTCATTTGTGCATGTACAGCGCAGGTTTACAGATCACATGGCTCAAAGCAGTTACATTGGAGGGCTATACTGACCCCGCCTCTGACGATTCATACTCCTTCAAGTTCCTTTGCATTGACTCTATGCTGGTTCCATGATTCGCTTTCACTAACGAAATGTGGAGAAAGTTATGTGATTTAGTTCTATGTCTAAGTCCTTCTCTGGGACTGTTTTTTTAAATGAAGTCTCACTAAATTGTCTAGCCTGGCCTCAAATTTGTGAGCTTCCTGTCTCAGCCTCTCTAGTAGCTGGGATTACAGGTGTACTGAGCCCTAGGACTCTTGTGAGTTCTGAGATATAATGTGAAGAAACTCTTCCACTTGAAAGAAAGACAATGGAAAAGGACACAGGACATGTGGGGCTGAACAACCTGAAACTGTGTGACAAGAGAAATACAGCTGTCTCAGGATCCTCAGCAGCGATCTCAGCGTGGCCTGCTGAATACAACTACATTAGTGACTTCCAGCAAGGCCAGCAGAGAACAGCTTGGTAGAACCCAGCCCATATTGCAATACTGAGAAGAAATAAAATATTCATTGTTTTAATCTTCTTAAGTTTTGAGGTTGTTTGCTATGCAATTATAGATTAATAAAACCTAAATACATAAAAAGTCATATCAATAATATATTTAGTGGTATGGGAAGTATCTGTAGACTACAGAGAAAAAATTTCCATTACCATTTTTTTTTTTTTTTTGTCTTTTTGAGACAGGGTCTCACTATGCAGTTCAGGCTGGCCTTAAGCTCACTTTGTAGCTCAGGCTGGTCTCGAACTCACAACAATCCTCCTGCCTCAGCCTCCCGAGTGCTGGGATTACAGACATGCGCCACCACGCCCGGCTCCATTACCATTTTAACCACATAATGTGTTAGTAAGATGAGAACTTTGTCCAATAATGGTCTGGTCCAGAATGAAGCTTCCAAACTGTAAGAGTGAAGCCAAGCTGATTTCCAGGTGTCCGAGTTCTGAGGAGAAAGGGCTGGGGCTCAGAAAATGGTACCCCGATATGATGCCTCAGAAGTGAAGTTTCTCTCTGACCTTCTCTAGTCCTTCTGTCTCTCACCCTTCACTTTGCTCTGAGATAAACCATAGACCTAGAATTCCTCTTCCCAAAAGTGTGTCCTAGAAACCAGAAGACTTTCTCCCAAAGCTTGCCATAATGCCTAAAATTATTGCTCTTTCTTTCTCCTTGCTCTGTAAGAGATGACTGTAAAAACAAGCCTTGTTTGATAGGAGGTCATAAGGTCTCCATTCTACAAGGATCCTAAGCCTTCCTTACAAGAAGAAGAAATGCTTCAATTTGAAGGACAAAGAAGAATCTAAGTAGGCCATTCTAGGTTTCCCTTCTCACTCTATTTCATTAGCTTATACCCTTTTTTCCAATTATATTTCTATTGTTATTCACCTTGGGTATTTGGTTCTTCAATATGAAGTCATACAACGAGGATCAGAACATTTTTATGGCTTTTATCTTGTCAATCTATTGTCAGTTTATTCCAGCAGACTGAAATTCTAAGTCTTGAGAGGTAATGTTTGTCTCTGTAAGAGCTAACCATCATTTCAGTCACATATAATTCCTCTTATAACAATGACACAGATGTTTTATGAAGCAGGCACCATGTGTGCACTTCTGAAGAGCCTCAAAGGGGCTGTGGGTGGCAGGCTACTGGAATGAGCTCTGGGGTACCTCCTAAGGACAAGTGCATGGAGTGGGAGTGCTGAGGGCAGTCATCTAAACTGACCTGGAGAGTGAGGCAGGTGGCCAGTTGGATTAACAGATGATGTGTCATTGTGCTGATGGTCCTGCTGGTTATAAAGTCAAGGCCTGAAAAAGGAGCAGATCCTAAGGAAGGCTGAGAGGAGCAGGCAAATGGCAGTTATCATAGCTATGAAGAGATGCATTTTGGTGGTGTTTAGAATTAGGAGAAGCTATTACTATTTTGTTGAGTTCCTATTAGATGGTAAGTTATTCATAGATGAAATTAAAAATTTTCCTCTATTTTTTTCTTCTACCAGAGTACCTGATGCATTGTATATAGGATAGATAATAGTTAATATGAAAGAATTAAATTCCAAATTTCACCACCTTTTTTGTGAAGGTGTCTCACTATGTAGTCCAGGCTGGCCTTCAGCTCACCTTGTACCTCAGGCTGGCCTTGATCCTTCTGCTCAGAATCCCAAGTGCTAGCATTACAAGTGTACAGCACCACGCCTGGTCTACAACCTTCTTAAGCCACTTTGTAGCGTTCAGTTTATGTACTAGCTCTTACTAAGTACCTTTTAAATAATTGGGAACAGGTTCATTTTTTCCTTCAAATAAAGAATTGTAGCACAGAGCTAGGATCTGTTAGCACTGACATAGAATACATGGGGCTTGATACTTAGTCCTGCAAAGCAACAGAAAAAAAAAAAAAAAACACAACATAAATTAAAGACTAAACCTAGCCTATCATATCTCCTCATCACAGATCTCATGTGATTTGATTATTATAAATATGGTTTTCTTTCACAGAACCTTTTATTAAGAAAGAATGATCATTATTTTGCTTCTTTTGCAGCAAATATAATGGAAGATACATATGTGCAAAGTGCACACTCAAAGATCACCGAAGTCTAGACAAGAATATTTTAGATTACACTAAAATAACTTCCTAGTGACTAGGTTCTGGAAATTATAAGGAATTTATTTGATTTCTCCAGAAATAAGCTTGAAAAAACTAAATCAATACCCATCAGGATAGCTTGACTAATAACATAATATGTTCTTTATTAATCATTTTCAGACACATCCATCTACTAGTAAGTTAAGAATATTTATTCACTGGGGATATTTGGCTGCTTTTTCAGTTTTTAGAGGTTTTTTTTCCTACTCAGAAAATCATATTTTGCACTTTCTGGTGGATTCTGAGCACTTATTCTGACTCCTCAACATGTTCTTTCATCAGTGACATTTTCCTACATCCAGAATGTAGTGCAGAATTCTTATGATGACATCCATGATCCGCTGTAGGCTGCCTCCCACCTCTCCTACTCTTCCTGGTACTTGCCCTTCCCCTGCCTCATGACAGAGGCCTCTGTATTGCTTTACAAACCAGCCAGGCTCCCCACACCTGGGCCACTACCTACTGTTCCACTTCACATACCACTGTCCTTCCTCCACCAACGCTCACTGTCCCTTCAGAGTCTTCACAAATGAAACATTATCTGAGGGCTGTTCCCTTCTAATGCATTTATTTAGTCATACTTCTTAACTTGTGATGGGTCACACATTCTTTTGAGGATCTGATAAAAGCTAAGAAATCTCAGAAAAATATATGACAGCATAGGATAATTTATTAATTGGAGGACTTCCCAGGCCACCTGAAGGTCTCCCATCCACCTCCTGTGAGTCTTAGTCCTTGGATTAAAACTAACTTACAAATGATACCAATTAAGTATTCTCTTGCTATGAAATTCTAAATCCAACCCAAAACAGGACCAAGTAGCACAGCCTCGGCTATTGGGAGCTTCCACAGGTACATGCCACTTCTTCCGCAGGCACATGCCAAAGTTGACTGCACTTTCCTGTGAGCATCCCACAGCACCTTCACACAATCAGGAAATGCTATGAAATACATGGGTGCTTGGAGTTGATCAGTAAAGAAAAACAAAAACAACTAGCCCTTGTGGAACTCGCATTTACTGTCTGATTCCAGAAAAGCCTGGTATCTTCATTCCATGGCAGTAGTATTGTGTCTGTCTCATTCTCCAGTGATTTCCCTGAATTGAGACAAACTGGGGAGATAGCAGCAGGTCTCCACGATACTCCATTAACTCCTCTACCATCCCTGCAGAGACCACTAACTTCTCCCATTGGGCATCAAACACACATTAGAAAAACTGCTTTTGCAGCCTCCTAAATGGACATTTATAAAATCTAAGTAGTAATGACATGCTATTGTTCCTCTGATGAAAAAACAGTCATAATTTGGAACTATTTTATCATTCATACTTAGAAAACGTGCAGTATGTCACACAGCAGTACCATTAAATTTTAGGATGCTAAATACAGCCATCTAGCCATTCTACCTAAACCAGAGCAGATTGTAGACAACAGAGGTAAAAGTAGCTAAGCGGGACTACATGAAAGTGAAAAACTTCTGCAAAGCAAAGAACAGAGCAAAGATGCAGTGTAGAAAATGGAAAATATACTTTCACACCATTCATCTGACAAAAAATTAATATCCAAAATACATAAGAAACTCAAACGCTTCCATGGTAAACAACCTGATTTTTAAAGTAGGCAAATAATGTAAATAGCCATTTAAAAAAAAAAAACATATAAATGGCCAGCAAGTATCTAAAAATACTTCACCATCACTCATCATCGTGGAAATGAAAATTTAGACCACAAATAAATATCACCTCCAAATGATTAGAATGGCCGTCAGCAGCAACATGAAAGATGAATGTTGGCCAGGAGGTAGAAATAAGGCAACTCTTGAACAGTGTTGGTGGATATGTAAATCAGGATAGCTTCTATGGAAACTAGTATAGAATATCCTTGGAAATCTAAAGATGGACTATTCAGATGACGCAGCAATCCTACATTTTTGTATGTGTGCAAAGGTACAAAGTCAGTATGGTGGAGAGACAGCTGTGGTCCCAGGTTCATTGCAGCAGTAGGCACAATTACCAAAATTTGGGGGCAGCTTAAGTGTTTATCATCTGATGAATGGATAAAGAAAACATGGTGTACACATATAATGAAATATTGGTTAGCTTAGAAAAGAAGGAAACTATTATTTAAAATGACACTGATGAACCTAAAGAACATAATTGTAAAAGAAAAAAGCCAGGAACAGAAAGGAAAATACTACATGGCCTCACTAGGTGTAGAGTTTAAAAAAATCAAATAGAATCAGTCAAATGGTAGTGACCAGAGACTAGGACACATAATTTCAGTTAGATTGGAAGAATCGGTTCAAGAGACATGATGACTATAGTTAATAATAATATCTTTAATGCTTGAAAAATTTCCAAGGGTAGACTTTATATACTCCCATTGCAAAAGATAAGTGTGTAAGGTCATTCATGTGTTGAACAGCTTGATTAGACATTCTGCAAGATATCAAAACATTAGGCTGCACACCATAAATATGTTCAGTTTTTTATCTGTCACAAGTAATAAAGCAGATATATAACAAGTCTGAAAAAATGCTCTAGTTGACTTGTATGAACAATTATGGCAACAAACCTTAGACTAGATTTATGTGAAAATATTTATCATAATCATAAATAATGTATGGATTTGAAATTTACTTTATGAAGAGAGGCATTTCAACTATAATGTGTTCCCTTCTCAGAATTGACTATCTCCCTGTGACAGTTAAGCTTGTCAACTTAACTGGTGTGGGAACTTCCTGGAGATTTGGTAGAATGTTCTTCTGGGTGTGTCTGACTTAGAGATAGGGCTTTGGATACTGTATTCAGCCCTTGACCCCTGCCTTTGGGGCCATTTGCCTGCACTCCTTCCTGGTTTCCTTGAGCTAAGCAGCTTTCTCTACTACACCCTTCCACCATGAGGTACCTGCCTTGCAACCAGCTGACCACTGACGTAATCCTCTGACACCATGAGCTAATCCTTTGAGTTCTGCATATCTAGTATTTTTGTCTAATAGTAGGATAACTGACTAATACCACTAGGATGCAAATCTTTTTCTTTTGTTTGTGCATCATCTTTTTCTTTTGCCAAGAACACTTTCTTTAGAACTGAATTGTTTCATTTATTTTTGTCTTCTCTGGAGCATAAGCAGAGTGCATTGTTGACTCAACAGCCCACAGCATTTCTAGCCTGTGCCCAAACCAGTCACTGCTTTCTGTTTCCACACCATTAGGTTGCTCCTGTTCTTTCCTTAGCTTTTATCACCACTGCCTTCCTCCTACCCCCTCTTCTCTCCATTCCCAAAATAGTCCCTCTGATGCTTTTCATGAGATGATATTGAGACATTTACTCTGTGATGGTCACACAAGCAACAAAAGAGAGAAACCCCAAGCGTATGAATACCCACAGCCTCTCGATCACAGGCAGAAGGAAAGATGGCAGGGAGCTCCTTTCTTTACTCTCTTTTCTCTTCTCTCTCCTCTTCTCCCTGTTTTTCCTCCTCCTTCTTTCTTAAAAATAGAGAAATCTCAACAACTATATTTCTCATTGGAACCTTATGAGTAAGAGTTTCAATGTGTCATGTCTCTCTTATATTCTAGTGTCACATTTAATTTTACCATCCAATTGCTTTGTCTCATTGTAGAATAATACAGTGGGAGAAGAGGAATCAGCACTGAAAAGTGGGAGAACACAGCTAGCACTGTAGTTTGATGTTAGTACAAAACCTAAAAGAATCAGAAGTACTTTCAAGCTATGTTTCTTGTAAGACTCCCTAGTTCAGTGACTTGGAAGGCCAAGATTGATAATTAAATAATAATAATTGTGCTAGTGAACTTCTCAACACTGGAAGAAGACAGCTGAGAAAAACAAAGGGAGAAAGATTTATTTCAGCTCATGGTTTCAGAGACTTAGTCCATAATCTGCCACCTCCAGTGCTTTAAGCCAGGAGAAGCAGAAGCATCATGGTGGAAGAGTGTGGTGGGAAAGCTCTTCACCAATAGAAGCCAGGGAACAGTAAGAATAGATCCCAAGGGGAAAGCACTAGGAATGAGACAAGGTCCCTCAAAGCATGACCGACACCCTTCGACTATGCACCACCCCCCACATTTGCATCACCTCCCAATAATGCCCATGAGATTATGACCTAATGAAGAGAATCACCCATTTGTGAAGACAGAGTCCTCATGAGCTAATCACTTTCCCTCTTGGGGCACGTGAGACTTACAGAGAGCATTTTGCATCTAAAACTTAATGAGGACGTGCATTATAACTTTTGTCTACCTGTTCTATTCTGTAGATGGCCTACAGTTATGATAGCACATTACCTCAAAACCTAATGGTTGAGGTCTGAAGGTATAACTCAGTGGGAAAGCATTTCCCTTGCATGTGTCAGCCCTGGGTTCGATGCAGTAAACACAACCAACACAATAAACCAGAAAAAAGCAGCTGAAAACAACAGTAGACTTTTATTTATTTCTCACCATTTCTGTGAGTATGGAATTTAAGAATGGCTCGCTGAATAATTATTTGAAGTCTCTTGTGAGTTTGCAATGAAAAAGTGGTCTGGAGTACATTATCTGAAAGTTTGGGAGCAGGAGATTTGCTTGCACTGTAAAGAATGACAAGTCCGAATCTTGTGTAGGAAGATGGATGCCTTGAATTCATAATGTTAGGCAAAATGAATCAGTCACGCAGTTTCAGTGTTGCCTGGTTTCACTTATATGACAAACCCAAAATATAAGTAAAGAGAAAAATAAGAGATAGCTAATAGGAAACAGGGAGATCCATCTTTTGTAAAAGGAAGGGGAACCATGAATGAAAGGGTGGGATTTGGAATCAGGTTGCCAAAAGAGCTACAATGCCATCATGTACACGCACCCACTCCTCATGAGGATGAAAGCACCATGAAAACATGGTCCCACAAATAAAATTGGGATGAAAAAATAAATATACTCACAAATGAAGTATTAAATTGATTCACAAAAAAAAAATGATGTCTAATAAAAAATTCAAAAGACAAGATGGAAACATTCAATGTATGATACTAATTTGAAAATCAGAACTCTTGAATTAAAAAAAAGATTTCATTTCTTCCCTAGTGAGCCCTCCCGAGCCTCCGTCAGTGTTCTCCAAATCCGCCAGCTGTCTTCTCCTCCCGTTAGCAGTTCAAGAGTTAGGTTGAACTAGCAGTTCCATTTATGACCTCTTCTGAAAAAAAAATCATGCGCTGTTATATTTGCAAAATCCTTCTGGTCACACAGGTTTAACCTCTTCAATATCAGAGAGGACTTCAAGGCAATGAATGTCAGAAGGCAGAAATTATTTAAGGTCTGTTTTACAGACCGGCTTTCTGTGAGTGTACTGGCCACAACTGAATCGATACTATTTGAAATTATTAATTAATACCACTAGAGAAAAAAACAAATGAACTTGCTATTTTCCAAGTTCATTTTATGTGTAAGATTTAATCCAGAGCCTTGACACACCAAGACAAAACACATTTTAGCCAATTTCTTACCCCAATATGTACTAGTGCAATCACTGAAATAGATTATTATTTAATAATTGTCTTAGATAAGATTTGCGTCTAATAGAAATGTGTCTATTTCCAAGGCATTTGAAATTCATTGGTTTCTTGTGTGTTTCTGGTGACAGAAGTTAAAGCTATGATGCTAGTCTCATTTTCTTTTTTAAAAATTAAATTGGATATTTGTCAGTTTCAAGCAGTAGGAAAATTCAAACTTTCCCTCAGAAGGTTGTTATTGAATCTGCTGAAACAGATTGACAACAGGTAAATTAACAGGAGAGAAGGCATTGAAATGTCCTATTGTGCATCTGTGTGGGACAGCTATATAAATATAAAAATCAGAAAAGCTCAAATGATTGAAGCATAAATTGCTTCATCATGAAAGAATAGAGAAGGAGACTAGAGGGAATTTCAGAAGGGTAGTAAATGATTTTTAGGAGAAATGCAGAAACTCAGAGAACAGATAATATCCTGAGACAAACTACCTGAGAACTCTAGGTATAAAATTTGATTTTTCAGTCTCTTCCTCTCTGATTTGAGTTCGATCTTCCCGAGTTAATAAACTTTCAATAAGGAGTTTGAAAGCAGTGGCGTTCCTCAAGCAGATCCAGTTCAATGGCTGACAAGGGAATCTGTGAGGAGCCCTTCCTTGCTGTGCTTGTCCCCAGAGGCACTGAATTTAAAGTCTAGGACAACATATTTTGTTCTCTTTTGTTTTTGGTACTGAAACTTGAACTCAGTTGGGACTCTGAGTCCCAACACAACTCTTACCTGTAATTTGCAAAGTGAGTAAGTAGTGCAAAGAACTGTCATGCACTCACAGACATTTAATAAACTTTACTATGTACCTAACATTGTTTGTTTGACCTGTGGTATCCCCAGGATGAAATCAATGTATCATTCCATGAAGTAGATCTACCCTGAGACTATTTCAATACAGCATTTAAATACAAAAAGGGAGTAGTATATAGAGTGCAGTGAGAACTTCAGAAGAGAGTACTTACATCTTGTGAGGGGCTGATACAAAGGAACCTCAGGAAAGGGGTAACATTTAATTATGTTTTGAATAATGATAGGTGTTCATCCATCAGACTGAAATTGAGTAGAATAAATCAGTAAGAATACAATTTGCATAAAATGACCAAAATGTGACAAAGCATGACAGTGTGTAATAGCATAACTTATGTATTAGTTTTTTGTTACTGTTGTAATGATTTACATAGACTTGGTGGCTAACAGTATAGATTTACTATCTTTCAGTTCTATCACAGGTCTAAGGTAGACATAAATCTTATTGAATTAAAGTCAAAATGTTAGCAGATTGTATTATTTCTTGGAAGCTCCAGGGTAAAGTCCATTTTCTTTCCTTTTCCAGCTTCTAGAGCCTTTTCCACATTCTTTGATTTGTGGCTTCATTCCTCCATCTTCAAAGCCAACAATGGTAGGTCAACGTCTTCTTATACTGCCATTGCACTAGTTCCTGTATCTGCATGTTCTCTGTTTTTTAGGACTTGTATGATTAGAGTGGGCTCAGCTATGCAAGTCAGAATAATGTCCTTATTTCAAAGTCCTTACCATTAGTTATATCTGCAGTGAGCATTTTGTCACATAAAGTAGCATATTGATAGGTTCCTAGGATTAGGACATAGATTTCTTTAGGAGCCATTATTCTGCCTAGCACTGGAGTTTGTGCAGAAAAGATACAAGAATGGTTAGAGTATTAAGTTCTTGGTAGTAAAAGGCAAGAAGTAAGGCCAAGAAAGTAGCTTTGTTCCAGTCCAAGGAGGCATGAACTAATCTAAGAAGATTGGATCTCAACTTGTATAGGGGAGTCTGTTTTGTATCATGCCTTACCCCTTCTTTTGTAGGGTGTCCCTGCTTTCTTTGAAGGAACTTGCCCTTGGGCTGTGAGCTCTAGAGGGGCTCATATACTACATTACGTGTCTGTCTAGAGTGGGCCTCTCACCTAGGCCAACTCTATTGGCCTTAGTGTAGTCCTACTGTTCTACTGGAGGCTTTGCTTTGGGTTACTCTCCTACTTGGGTTGCTGGGTAGGATAATGAGCTTAGCATAAGCTGAAGCTAAAATGAAACTCATGTACTTATAAAATGCATGTAACTACCTAAAAGAGAACAGGTAAAAATAGAGATCCAAGAATAATATTTAAATCCCCTAAAAGCTGTCCTTCTCCTTTCTGGGGATCACTTGCAGCTGAAAGTCCTGGGTAACTTTGCCAACATTTGTGAAAAGTTTTCAAAAAGGGAAAAGCCATAAAATGATGTGTTCAGGTTGCCCTAATGGTAATATATAGAAGAGCTTGTGGGAAAGGCAGAAAGCCATCAGAATTGTTTGGGTGATAGCTGGTATGTGATTATAGTGGAGCAGCTGGGCTATTGGTAACAAATGTATGGGATGTGTGTTGTGTTTTTCTTTTAAGACAAAAGACATTAATGTATGAGTTATTTATTCTAGCCCCTGAAGTGCTGCAGGGACTTCAGCTGGAGAGTGTCACACCAGGCCTGTATGCTGGCCCTGGGCTGGGCCTGGAGGGGTCCAGCGGATGCAGCAGAGCCATGAGTTGTTTGTTCTAAACTAAAAGTGCAATGTTAGCACTTCATGATACATGTCAGTTTGGGGTTGTACTTCGGGCACTTGGTCTCTGAAAGATTCACCCACAGCGATCTCAGCAGCAGAGATTCAAGTGCAAAATGGCCAATACACCAAACACTGAAAAATAAAGCAAAACATATTTATTTGCTATAGCAAAGTGATAATTATGAGAACTTTAGTGAGTTATTTAAGTAGGATAGTAGGAGTTTAACTCTTGAGGGCTGAGTTGTCCTTTAAATATTTTATTGTTAAATATAATTATAAAAGTAAATGATTCTCATTGAAAAACATCCAATAAATAGTAGATAAAGAAAATGAAAATCACCAGCAATGACTACTGTTAAAAATTTGGTTATCTCATTCCAGAAAATAATATTATCTTGCAGTTATCACTTTGTTATATTATAAATAATTCTCTTTTCATTAACTATTCTTGAAAGCATTAATTTTATTAGCTGTATAATATTCCACATGTGGTTGGGATTTCTCTATCTTTCATACAAATCATAGCATTATAATAGTATACCATATTTGGTTAACTTTTAAAATATTTTCTCCTCTTATGTGTGAACTTTTTAACCTTCTAATCAGTGCCACAGTAATCCAACTTAAAGTTCATCTTTATTTTAAGGAGGATAAAGGAAAATTAAAGGTGGATGGAGGGAAAGAAGTGAGGGATGGGGAAGACGGGAAAGAAAAGAAGGATGTTGTATTGTGTACATGTGCTACTCACCACGATGACCGTAAAATGCAACTACGTACTAAGAAGCAAATTAGCAATTGCATGTGCATCTCTGCTATTATGAGCCATTAGCTTATCCCATCAGGGAAGGAGCTAAGTGTGTCATTTAGCTTTCTCTTGTTCCTGAAATAGTAAAAGAATTCTTTTTTCGGTTTCCTTTCATGTTTCTCATATGTGGCATCCTATTTCCCGCTGAGTCTTTTTGACCCAACTCCTACAAGCTCTTGCTATTTCTTTGTGATCTCCTTAGGAATTTGCCCTACATTCCACTTTCTGTGGCATTTCCATTTGTACATCTCTCTGTGAAGTTCTTTCTTAAGCAACTTCTATAGTTCTTGCCAATTTTTTTTTCTCATTGAAAATGTAAGAGATTGTGCTGCTGAAGTGCTTTGGGAAATGTTTTGCTTGGTCAGGTAAAAAACAATGTCTTTGACTGGCGTTTGAATGCAAAGGTGAATCACTGAAATGGTAGATTTTTCACAAGAGGTAAAAGACAGCAAACATATGCTGATGACGTTATTGAAGTCCTATGACTTATCTGGCTAAAATCTGTGGTGATGAGGTATGTAAGTCAATACAATCAGTAAAATTTAGTATTTTTGACAAGCTATGGGACATTGTTCCTCCCTGACATATATTGACTTAGCCAAGTCAATAAAATAGAACTCGTCATTAAAATAAAGAATTTATGGAACAAGGTTTGAGCCATGTCACGCACCCACTTTTTTCCCAGAAGAACACGTTATTGCAAGAATCAAATATTTTTTAAGCTTCTATACTTTTGCCAAAATGATTTAAAACTTTTCAATACTGAAAACTTCACATATGTACAAAAGCGGGAAGAGTAGACTTGTAACACTGATGTACCCACACATCAACTTAAAACCACTCCTCAAATAACTAATGTTTCATTAGTGCATGTTAATTTTACAAAATACTGGATTGCAATGTATTTTATCATATCCATCTTCTCATTACCCTCTGTTACACCCCCATTTCCTCTCCCCTTATTCCCTTCCTCCTAATAATAGTCCCCATTGCATTTTCAGGTTTTTTTTCTTTTTTTGAGATTTTGCATACTCTGGAAACCATGATACTTGCATTTCTGAGTCTGATTTATTTAACTCAACATGAGAAAGTCCAGATCCATCCATTTTCCTGCAAATGATAAAATTTCATTCTTGTTTATGACAGAATAACACTCCACTGTGCATAGATAGCACATTTCTTTATTCATTCATCTATGTATGGACACATAGGCTGGTACAATATCTTAGCTGTTCTCATTTGTGTTGTAATAAATGTGGGTATTCCAATATTCCTATAGTAGAAGGACTTTAATTTCTTCATGTGTATACCAACATGTGGTATAGCTGGATCAAATGGTAGCTGTATTGTTAGTGTTTTGAGGAACTTCCATATGGATTTTCATAGTGGCTGTACTAATTTACATTCCCACCAGCAATATAGGAGCTTTCCTTTTCCCTATACCCTCTCTAGCATTTATTGATTTTTGTATTATTACTGAAAGCTGTGGTTTATATCTAGATGACCTTCCCAAACCCTTCAGTACTCACAGACGGGGCTTGTGAAAGGCGATTGACTCATGGGGCACTATAGCTAAATGCAATAGGAGGTGGGCCCTGGTCAGAGGACATGAGGCACTGAGTGATCTTCCTCCCAGCCTCCTTTCTTCTCAGCTTCCTGGCCTCCAGGACATGAGTAACTGTCTCGGCTTCCTTCTGGCTTCTCTGCTTTTCCTGGAATTCAGAGGTTAAGATATTGACTTCAGACATTCAGGTGTTGCTCCAGGCTGAAACTAGGCAGTGTCCTACTGGCAAATGGATGTCCTGCAAATCCTGAGTATTACGTCAGCTACTTTCATCTGGTGTCCTCAGTACTGAAGGGAGACAAGCCAAGCCAGGTGATTTAGAGTAGAAAACATTGTAACACAGAAATTAAGTGATTAACATGTCTGCTTGCAGAGCTGACTCAAAGTTTAATAAATCCAAATTTTTCAGGTAATAAGGGAGACATAAAATGAAGGCAGAGATGTCAAACTTTGTCCTACTTTTAGTTGCTCCTTGGACATCTACAGGTCCAGCCACTAAATATCTGCTACATTCAACTATGAGCTACTCACAGATTCAGTGGCTGAACAGAAAGACCACAAAGAAAGTCAGATAATTTATTCAGCTACCACATATTGAGTATTGTAGGGGGAAAACATGGCATCTCTTCATCACACCCACTACAAGTTTCAAGGCTAAAAGCGCTATAACAAAAGACAAACTAAGGAGAAGAAAGCGTGGCACATCCATTTAAGCACAGTTTTACATGAAATAAAATAACTGAAGACCTAGGAAGATTATTCTCTGGTTTTCAGTAGAGGGACAGAGGTCATGTAGAAGTATGGTTAGGAGAAAAGGGACTAGCAGTGGCTTAGTGAGGCCAGTTGGTTCAGATGCTTTTGGTTCTGTGATTAAAGAGAAGGATCCCAGTAGAAGGAGGGTTTTATGACCTATTTATCAGGTGAGGTAGGTGGAGAATTCTTTTATGATTGTGCTCCAGAGGAGAAAAGGAGGGTAATCTTCTTCCTCCTGCAACTTTCTCAGTTACTAAGGTATTATATTTTGGGATATGTTCTGAGGTCTAAGAATATCTGCAGTTACTATGTGCAAGGAATAAGGATATTCAAGATATTTCCTATTTATTCCAGGGATAAGATAAACAGTGAAAAGCAATGCAAAAGCCATATCTGAAAAACTATGAAGAATCATGAGATCCTGATGGCAAATTACCTTAAGATGAAAGACAGGACAGAGTGAAGGGTTAATTGAAAAAAAAAAAAAGTTCTGCCATGAAAAAAAAAATTCTGGACAAGGAGATGGAATAGGATGTGGAATTCTCATGTGAAATGTAAAACTTTTAAAAATATTATTTTCAAATTTTATTTATTGAATATTACAAAGACAAAACTCTGATGATTTCAGGAATAGAGCTATTAGAATAATTTACTAATTTTCGCCACTATAGTCACTATAACAGGTTGCCAAAGAATTTAAAAAGATGTAATGTTATGTTATTCACAGATGGTTTGTGTCACACTTTAGTTTCAGCAAAATATATTTAAATACATTTTCCAATTATTTAAAATGTGATATTATAAGCACTCCTTTCTAGGATGCCTTGTGCAATGGTTAATCTTTTGCTGTTGGAAATGAGCCAATTTATATCTAAAATTCAAAATAGAAAAGTAGTTTTGCACCTAACTTTAGTTTTTAGTAACAGATAACCTTAATAAAGTATTAAATAGACTGAATATAGCTTCCAAACAGTGCAAGTTGGTTAATGATAGACAACTAAGTTAGAGAGCTGCCAATAGTTCAGTAGGCTAGAGAAGCAGTGCAGTCTCTCTAGATAACCTGTATATCTTAAAGATTTACTAACCCCTCCAATAGGTCAAAGATAATATGAAAATCAAAGGAAGAAATTTTCAAATTATTTTAACTTCACATTTGTTTTGTTTTGTTGTGTTATAGGGTCTCACTACACAGTTCAGACTTATGGTAATCCTCCTAGTTTCAGCCTCCCCAGCAGCTGGGATTACAGATGCTCACCACCATGCCCAGACTCCATCACAGGCTCAGTGTGCCCTGGGGGCAGAGCTGGTGCAGCATGTGGTACCAGGGATTGAACCCAAGTCCCTGAGCTTACCTAAGCAGGTGCTTAGTCTGCTGAGCTATCTCACTAGCCTTTTATGTTTATTTGTTTACTTTGCGGAAAGGGAATAAACCTGTATTTTAACATTTTAATCGTGAAATGCATGCCAAAGTCAGCGATTATTTCTCAGAATCACTGAGTACTATCTCAGCCAACTATGTGTGTTGCAGTCTCGTGATATGCAGTATTCTCATTGACTCTCCATAGAAAACAAGATAATTTGCAAAGTTATAAAATAATCAATGCTATGGTTTAATTGTGTCCTCAAAATGCATGTGTTGGAAACTCATCCCCAGTGCACAGTGCTGAGAGGTGGAGCCTTCCAGAGATGATTAGAAGTGATTAATGTCATTGTCACAAGAGTAGGCTCATTTTTGCAGGGGTGATATCATTCCTTATGAATGTGCTCGCCCTCTTTTCTTCCCTCTTACATGTGTTCTTTTTTCCCTTGTTATGCCTTCTGCCTTCTGTTATGATGCAAGAAGACCTTGCCAGATGTGGTTTCTTGATCTTAGATTTTTCCATTCTCCAAAACCATGAACCAAATAAACTTATATTATTTATGAATTACCAAATCTGGTATTGTGTGCTAGCTGCAGAGAATGGTCTAAGACTTTATGTCATCGATGCCCTCTCAGGAAGTTCTCACCACTGAGTGACACCTTTGTAGTGAAATGACCAGGTTTCACTGGTCATTTAATGACTCACCATATTAATTTCTTTGAGTTTTAACATACACTGGACAGATTGCTCTGTGTAATTTTTGAGTTCTGCTTTTCTTATACATGATGTAAAATAGTAATACTCTAAAGTCCTTATGAAGAGTCAAAGACAGAGGCATGTTTCCTTCTAATCTCACAATCTTAGTGGTGCCGTCGAATGCTTGGTGTGTCACTTATCTCATTTTGGCACAGTTGTTGAACCCAAAGCTTCAGGTTACAGCTATATGTTAAACATTCTACTATTTCTTTTTTTTTTATGATGGTTTTTATTATAAATGCAGTTGCTATCTTTTACATTTACTGAGCTCCCTTAAATTGTAAAATCTACATGTAGAAAAATACGCACAATTTAATGTGCAAAGCACTGCACAGAAAACATTTCCATTCAACCACAGAGCAATCTTAGGACATAAGATTCTAACCCTTACTATAGTGATAAGGAAACCCCAGGCTCAGGGTGGCTGAGTAATTCTGTTAACACCATGCAACTTGTCAGTGGCCAAAGAGGTTCAGGTCTATCTACCTTCATTCACCTATTTGTTCTTTCATAAAACAAATGTTTATCAGGAGCATATTCTGTGCAGTTCTCTGCATTAACTCTTGATCCCTACAGACAATGATGATAAATCCCAAGACCACATAGAAAGTCACTTTCATAACAGAGATTGGAATCCAGATCTTTAACTCCAACTCCAGGAAACTTTTCTACTATGAACTTAGAGCCCTAAATCTTTTCTTCATTCTTTACATACTTTATCTTTGAAATCAAGTACATACAGCTAAGCTGCACACACCTAGACCTCATCCTATAGGTCAAATTCAAATCTTGTATGTCATGAAGCTTTCTCCCTGTTTCATATGGATCTATGTCTTTAATCTTTCATGGCTTGATAACTTATTGATACAGGTTCTTGACATATTTCTTAATTGTTTTGCCAATGAATTACCTTTAAAGCTTTGTAACATTGTAGCCTAAAAGAAAAAGTTGCTGCATGGAAAATATCTTTTGTTATCTTGATATGGGAAATAGTGCCTACCCAAAAAGAAGAAAAAAACTGATCATTCTAAACAGGTAAATTAGTGTTCAAATACTCTAGAACCATTCCTTGTTCTTTAGAAAATTCCCATTTGAGATGATAAGGTCCATTTTATTCCAAGATTATACCATTTAAATTTGATTTTATGTGAAATGTTCATTTTGCATATGACTTTAGATAATATCAAGTATGAATTTTCTAAAAGATGCTTCATAAATTTTTCATTATTTAAGGTGCTCTGATAAAGACAGGAGTCTTTGTCTATTTAAAAACAGGAAACATCAGTGCAGTACTGTCCTTAGAGATTCATCCTGAAAATTAGTACTTCAAGGTTTAAAAAGCCTATATGAAAGAAAAACATGTAGGAAGTAACAAGGGCTCAGTTCTCCACAATGAGTGTATTTATTACGTATGCTGATAACATCTATATGACTGTATGCTAATAAAAAGAAACCCAGCATTCCTCTATACAGATAACAAACAGACTGAAAGGGAAACTATAGAAACAATACCTTTCACAATAGCACCGCGGAAAATGAAATACCTTGGGATTCACTTAACCAAGGAAGTCAAAGATCTTTTCACAGAAAATTACAACACCCTAAGAAAAGAGATTATGGAGGATTTCAGAAAATTGAAAGATATTCCATGCTCC
>PVKA01012099.1:0-58843 GCA_004027165.1 Ctenomys sociabilis | reverse complement strand
TTCATTTTTATACTTTTCTGCTGGATGGTTAAGACCTAAATAGAGCAAGACTTATATACCAACACATGAATTTTATATTTCCTATGTGGTCAGTGAAGTCCCCTCAGGGTTTATCTTGTAGTCCTGTACATTGTTCTGTAGTTCTTTTGTCTGTGTCATCCATGTGGATGAGTCACGGCCAATTCTTGACCAGTTTGCTCTCTGTGAGAGCTTGAAAGAAAGTTTTTTCTTCATGTGACTCTCCCCAGGCACACTATAGAACTTCAATCTCTTTCCTCTGTGGCTCCATAATCTCCTTGTTCAGAAAATTTGGAGCTCACCTGAGTTTCATGATGTTGCAGTACAGGTTCTCCTATATCCTGAGTCTTCGCTGACCTTGAAAGGCTAGGGCCAAAATGTTGGCTGGCCTTGTGGCTCTTCTATTTCTCCAACTCTGACTTGGGATCTTAGGTTGTTAACCATCCAAAGAAAAGCTGATTAGTATCCTGCAGCATACGCCATTCAATTTGCCTTATCTGACTCAATTGATTTTAGATGTGTAAATATCATATCGTCTCCCTAGTATAACAAGCAAAAAGCAGAAATACAAACGGAAAGGTACAACAACTAGGATAGGATCAATTAAATTCACCATTCAAGAAAACACAGTAAGGTGAGGAAGGATTTCATACTGTTTACCCAAGAAACATCCTCAAGATCACGTGGCTGAGTAGGAGCTGGGGCTTACTGCGAATTTCCTAATGCCCAGCATGGAAAGAATGTATAATGCCATACATTAATACCCTGGAACAAGACAACAACTCAAAATATGGAGTGCAGTCTCCATAGAAGGTGCATCTTTTTTTTGCACTATGACAAAGAAAAGTGACACCACCATAAGCTAGATACAGCCTAAAGGAGCCTCATACTCACTTAGAGCCAGATATCTCCCAAGAGAAGGAATCACAAAGGATCAGGTGGTTTATCGTTTTCTTCAGAACAGTTTAATGCTTAGCGGAACAAAGCTTGGTTCACAATTTTTAAAACCTGGAAACAGTCAAAAAGAGTCCTGCAGTAGGTGAGTGGATAAATGCACAGGGCCACTGCCAGACGCTGAGTATCACTAAGCACTAAGCAGAGTTGCGCTCTTAACACCAGGATAAGGCCTTGAAGGAGCGGACCTTGCATTATGCAGGAAGGAAGCAGGTCTGCAAAGGCCACAGATGGCAGCATTCCAGCAACAAGGCAATCTGGGATGGGCAAAACAGAAGATTAGTTGCAGCTAGGGCTTGCTGGGGAGGCGGGAATGAACAGGCCACACAGGCTGGATTTTTTTTCTTAAGTCACCGAAAGCACTCTGCATGAAACTGTTAACAAGGGATGGGCATCATTATAACTCTGGAAAATGTGTAACGTGCACATCACCAGAAGCGAGCTGGAAATTGTGGAAGGAACTTGTCAGGCCTTTTGGTAAAAAAAGAGGCTTTGGGTGATGCAGAGGATACAGGAAATTTAAGTAATTTCCCCTTAATTTTGCTATGAATCCAAAACTGTTCTAGAATAGTATCATGATAAAAATAATCCATACAACAATATAACACACACACACACACACACACACACACACACACACAAACACTTCACAGTAACACTTTAGCACTTCTGTTAGTTACCCACTAAGTTTCAAAACCTTTGCAACTCAAAGAAAGTCCCCCTCAGGGCCCTTTGTTCTGCCCAGCTGACCGCTGGTCCATAGCTGACAGCACAGGGCTTGGGTGCTCCCTGCAATCCAGCACAGCACTTACAGCTCACACATTACTGGACAGCACTGGGTACATTTTATAAGCTACTCCTGTCTCAGTTTCAAACTTTTAACACTTAAAGATGTATTATGCCTTCTGGGGAAATCATTGTCAGGGTCTTGGTGTCAGACCTTCACTTCTCATTTTCCGTGGCATTAAACATGGCTTAGAGCACCTCCCCAGAGAGCAGTTAATAGCATCCACCTTTATCTCCTGTTACTTTCCATTTTCACCAGACAAATAATCTCCCTAATGTCGAGACGAGGTTGAAATCTGCCTGTGCTTTTTCATGGTGTGGCCTGTGCTGTACCGGGCCTCAGAAGGTTGCTGCAAGTCAGGGCTGAGCTCCTGTGGGAGTCATCCTCATGTACTCACACCTTGAGGCAGGGCTGGGCCCTAGGCCTCTGTGTAGGTGAACCCAGAGGGGTCCACATGTATAGAGAACTAAGAAAAAGAAGGACTCTTCAGGTGGTGACAATATTCAAGAATATCTATCTTTCCTGTTACAAGTACTAATAAAATTTTTCCATTTTCCCTTCACAAAGTAAAAAGGTACAGAGTGAAAAATGGAAAAAGCGTCTTGGCACCTACTCATTTGGTCTCCACCACATGTGGTCACTTTCCTGCCTGGCCATAGTGAGGGCAAAAGATGGAACACTTGTGCTGCACCCATAGCAACAGCACACAAACAGGATACTTAGGAAAAATACACATTCTCTCTCTCTCTCTCTCTCTCTCTCTCTCTCACACACACACACACACACACACACATACACACACGCACGTGCCCATGTGCAACAGCAGCAGCAGCAGCAAGTACACTGGTCACCACTTTGCAAGTTGAGTGCTCTGCATATTTGCAAGGGCCCACTTGTGGATTTCTGGCAACTCTCAGAGACACAGGGACTCAGACTCACAGAAAGCTACATAAAGATGCTCAAATGGCCCCAGGCCCTTAAGCACTCTACCTGCTTGGTTAGAGAAAGCCACATTGCAAGATCCCAAAGTTCTTAGAACTTGAAATTTCACCTTGAATAATTCTTCCAGTTGCTGAGTCATCTCTGATGTTACTCTTCCATTCAAAACACATACTTACTAAATGAGGTAAAGTTCATTATGATCTCTGTCACAAAAGGTATCCTGAAAGTGTACCCATTATGTCATTTAATGCTCCTTACATGAACATGTATTTTTTAGCTTCAATACATTTACTTGCCCATAGGAACTGACCAAATTCCTCCTTCTAATGCCAAAAACCATTTCTTCCCAATGCCCTCCTTGTTCCAGGAAATAAAAGCCAAGCCTAAATCTTGGACATCAGTTATAAACAGTTACAAGACACAGAGGCATGTTTAATTTCTTCCAAGGGATATGAAATTAGTGGCTATCTAAAATATCTAAAAGTATATCTTGCATGAAATAACCTTCATAAATATTTGTTAAATTGAGCAGAATTCATACTCTTGCAGGAGTTATGAAATAAGCACTTAGAAATGAAAATTGCATCATTTAAACTGAATTCAATTAAGAGTAATTAATAACTTAATTCAGAGCTATAATGGCACTAAGATGGATTAAATATGGAGTGCTGAAGATTTGTGTTGCTTGAATCTCAAAATACTAATGTGTGATGAGCACCACTTTCTCTACAGCTAATAAATACAAAAATTAAGGGGCTGGGGAGATGGCTCAGTAGAATAAGCACTTCCCTGGCAAGTGCAAGTCAGTTCAATCCCTGGTTCTGCCAAAGGAAAAAAAAATTAACATGACAGTAGTAAAAATTGGATGATGTGTCTCTCTGTTCTTAAGATCATATTTTGACCTAATTAATAATGTTTCTGTAGTTATTTTTAATTCTAAGTGGCTCTGTTATTTGATATTTGGAAAAGTTTTATTATTCTTGGATAATAACACATCATAAAACTCAGAGCAAAGAGATAATGGGGATTCATAGCCTTATCAAACTATCTCAAATATGTGAGTGCCTTTTACAGGTGCACAAGAACACCATGAGCTACAGGTTTGGGGACAACCAAGGGCAATCTGCTTCTGGAACTTCCTTACAAATCCTTTCTTTTATTTCATGAAGCAGTCAAGCAAAAAGCCAAAGGTTTACTGAAACTAAAAGAATTAAAATTAAATATATTCAATTGAAAAAGAGGTACTCATGGCTAGATAATCATGCATGAGATTTTTTTCCTTCGTTTAGTTATCTTCAAAATAAAGGAACGAGACCCCAATTAGGTAGAACTGAGCTTTACTTCTCCCACCAGGATCGACACACTACACTGAAGAAGATTCAGCCCGATTTTGAAAGGGTCTGATGCATGGCCAACTCATCTAGACTGTCCCAAGATGGCTCCATGATTCCCTGGGCCAAGAAAGATATAACTGTTACATGAATTCAGTATGTGATCACATGACACTAACATTACCCAGAATTACCCCCTCCCTTAATCCTCCGGCCATGTCCTCCTATCCTTTAACTATTCTTTTTCCTTTATTTGGAAATCTTTAGAAATATTGCTCACCAGTAGGATTCAGGGAAATATTCCTTAGTTAAATCTCTTAAAAATGTGTCTTCCCTTCTACCAATACACCTACTTATATGAGAAAATAAAATAATGAACTGTAAATGATACGGATGTCCTATAAACTAGCACAAATCCAAAATGTATAAAATTTATGTACAAATCTGAAACATGATAGTCAAATATATAATATAAAAATAAAATTTGAAAATTATAATACTGTCACAAATAGAATGTATTACAAAGTCATAATACCAGAAACATAAAGAACTCGTATATTCATAAGAAAAAGAAGAGGCCAGGTGGGTGGAGCGCGCCTGTAGCTCTAGCACTCAACAGGAAGTGCTGTTGCAAGTTCAAAGCCAGCTTGGGTTACATAGTGAGGCCAACACCAGCCTGAACTGCATCTCAAGGTCATGTCTCAAAACTAAAGAAACTAACAAACATCATAAGCATTCAATTATGAAGAAATACAAATTTGCAGTAAACCTATGAGAAAATCTTGAATTTCAAATTGCAGTTCCAAACAACAAAGTCTATATTGCTGAGAATCACAATAGTAACATTTAAATTCATTAATTTTACAAATTTTATCAAAAACCAAGCATAACTCTTAGCACTTTTGTGGAATATTGGGAAAGGTGAATTTCATACATTTCTAGCAAAGAGGAAACTTATTAAAATCACATAGGGGGAGAACGTGGGGGAACTTATCCACACCAAAAGCAATGTTCCAGTAAATCCAGGCTTCTTGACCCCTGAAAACTCTTCTCCACTGTACTTCCTCCTTGCCATACCCTGAGAACAATCCCCTCAAGAAACCAATGTATCTTGTCTAGCATCTAGTGGTTTCTCTACTGGGATTCCTGTTTTCCAATATTGCCCTGTTAGCTTCCTTTTTGTTATGAAGAGCAATTATCATCATATTTTAAATGAAAGTCATATAACGCATTTTTGTCCATAGCAATCCAATGTTCTCCCTTTGTCCCGAGTGTGAAATCAAGACTCATTGCATCCCCTCCTCCTCTCCAGGTTCCCCTCTTCCACCTGCACCACCGCTCTTCATCCCTCTGCTGTCCCACCCTTCTATCCCACTTCCACTCATCCTGCATCGCCCTTGATGACCTCAAGGACATCTCTGCCATGGTAGCCTGCATGGAACAACCCACTCAGAAATTCAGATCTCCTGTATCATCCAATTGCTTTAGATACCATGTCTGCAACAGCAAGTCTGCTTCCCTTCATCCCCAAATCCTGGATCCTTTTATATTTTCAAGGAACATATTATTATTTGCACTATGTTCGTGTATCTCATTTTTTTTTCATGTTTATATGCACTGATACACAAAATCTGTCCTTCAGGCCAGACAGAGAAAGTATGATTTGAGATTATAATGCTAGATACATTGTATGTATCTCTAGCATGATAAGCACAAATTATACCCCTAGATCAGTGAACCACTGGATTGTAGCTCTAATCCTAGACCCACACCTAACACGGCAGCACATGCTCCACAATTCTTTTTGCTGCTGCATGAGTAAAAAACAAATGAATCAATTTATAAAATGTATTTCAGTTAGCAATTCTTATGAGAAAACTACCCCAAAGAAATTACAACTGAGTGGAAACAGATATTGCTCCAGTACTATCAATAATAAAGAATGAGGAACACCAATATGGAAGTTGAATTGTACTTCCAGAGATAAATTATAGCATGTTCATCTTAAATGATATAGACAATATAATAAATTAAGAATACCTGTATGACTTACCAGAGAAAGAGCTCTAAGATCTATTAAGTGAAATGAAATTATGAGTTATTGACAAAAATACTTTTTGATAATTTAATGATGGATAAAATGTGCCACTTTGTACATATTGGAAATGTCAAAATAGCACTACATGTAAAATAAACAAGAAGGACTCTCTTTCTGAAGGTGTGGTAATTCTATACCCTGATTAATACCTTGGCAGACCTGTTACTGTGACCAACTGACAGGGTTTTTTTTTATGGCTGTGTCACTACTTGACTGCCCAGATACAGTGCATCTCAGAAGTAAAGGTTTTTAATATTTCTAGGTATTCTTTAGAGATGGAACTGTCTTTCATGTGGTGTCACTTATAAATGTCATCCTTTGTTTGGTCCTCTGTTAGGATAAAAAAAAAAAAAAAAAAACAAAACTCCTCTCCATTCTTTTTTCTCAATTTATTTTAAAAGTATTATTATCATAAACATTAGAAAAAAACTGAAAATACTGAGGAAAAATTAAATATCCTCTACAATGCTAATGACAGTACATAACCTCATTTATTAAGTATTAAAATCCTCATTTATTAAGTATTTTTTTTCAAAATAGATATTCCCACATATTCTTCTGTGTAACTGTAGCTTTCTCTTTAATGAGGATGACTATTATTCAGTAAAAATCCTATAGGCATTTCCCCAGGACATTAAGTACATATGGGGAGAATTTATTTACCTGCATTCTGCCTTAGTTTCTGCAAACACTATTTATTAAACCAATTGTCCACTGGTCCACAGCGAAATTAGGTTCCTCCATATACTGGACCCTGGGACAAGTGCTGACGACCAGGCGCTGCCTCTCTCTGTGGATGAGGGCAATGTGCTAAGGACATCCTGTCCTTCATATCCTTAAAATTACCATGCACATTACCCCTTCTCTTATATTCTAGATCATAGCCAGACTTTAAAGGTGAAAAAAACAAACAAACAAAAAAAAAAACCAGCCAATGTGCAATACAGTATATATTGTATGTAAACATGTCTGTGAAAGAAACGGGGGCACAGGCAGGAAAAACTTGTTCTGTGTCGTGCTCTCTTGATGCACATGAATGCACACTATGCACATACGCACACATGCATACACATGAGAACTACGGAAGAATAAATAGGAAACCAGTAAGCGTGATACGGATTGGCTGTACTGTGACTTCCGATTACACATCTATAAAGAACTCTGCCTTTTACATCATGGAAATATATAATGAAACTAAGGTAAGCAATCTAAAGTTTAAAGACAATAAGAAAGTCTTCCCACTGCTCAAACCTGTGGGCGTGGCCCACCCCACCAATTCCTCTGCTACTATAGCAGCATCTCGGTGACCTTTAGCTTCACACGGCCCCTGAGGCTGAGGACAAGGACCATAGTCGCTGACTGCCACATAAGCGACATCCTGTTTCAGAACCAAGCCTCCAATAGCCACGTCGAGGGGAGGAGCTCACACTCTCACGATGGTCTTCGGAGCACTCCATGGTCTCGGTGATATTTTCCCTACTATGGGTCCTTCTGGCTCAGCTTTTATCTCACAGTCCAGGCAGCTGAGCATCGCTGTCACCTTCCTGCCAATCCCTCCGTTCACACTCTTCCCAACAGTGCTGCCTCCTGCGCCGCCACCCACGCTCTCCCTGTCCCTGCTTAGCTTGTCCAAGCAGCATTCTTCTCCTTGAGACAAACAGGATGCTGGATGGATTTGTCACCCTGTTGCAAACCTCTGCTTTCCATCCTCATGCAGTGCTCAGTTCTCTGTGTCTTCAGTAGGCACTGGCGCTCACCGCAGCAGAAATTCAGTTATTGAATAAGTGAATGAGAATAATTAATATGTCTGTTGAGAATTACAAAGTGTTATTGCAGGACATTATTGCCAGCACCAATTATAAGTAATTGATCCCCTATTGGTTGAGATTCCATTAATTTAATGTATTTAACTATTAGAAATAATTGTGTATAACAAAAACCTATGAACAGAAATCTCCCTGGTGATTAGGACAAATTCTTAAATATGCCTGAGGAAATAATATATTTTACAGATGTGGCACAAATTATTACATCACTAACTATATAAATATTAGTCATCATATTGTAAAAACATTAACTTGATAACCAAAATCTTCCGTTCACCTACTTGACACTGAAGGCTAATTAGGCTTGTTTTTTATTTGTATAACTTTTATTTATTCTTTCATGACCTGCTTGAACATATTCTTTATTATTTTGTATCACTTGAAATTCTTATTCACTTATAAGCTTTTATCAAATCTATCTAAATCTAAGTCTAATATGATACCATTATTTTCCACCTGTGTTTCCCTGTATTTATCTTCACTTGACACCATGACATTTTAGAATTTTGTTTGATTAAACTTACTCATGTTTTGTTTTAGAGTTTTTGACTTAACCTGGATGATCAGAAAGAATTTCTGAACTTGAGGAGAGATAAAATTCATTCATACTTTCTTCTGATTTTATTTTTTGACACTAATAAATTTAGCTTTAGACAGATAAAATAGCAAGGACCTTTTAATCTCCATTCCTTCCCTCTTTCTCTCACTCGTTCAAGTACTGTCCCCCACTTGCATGCATGTGACTGCCTTATTTCTCCGTGGCAGGCATGCAAGTCCTCTTCTATGCTTCAAAGGAACGGCACCCTTACTGGTGCGCAGATGAGGAGGCAGCTGCAGGTTTCATCCCTCAGGCTTCCTGGCTAAGCCTGGAGATTTGAAAGTAGTTGTTTTCTGTGAGGCTCAACCTATGTACTTTCCTTCCTAATTTGACCAACATCTTTCTTGACACATGTAAAGGATATGTAAGATCTAAGTTTTTTTTTTCTTGGATAACAAGACTTTCCAGATGGCATTTAATCAAATATACTCGCTCAGTAGACAAATCTCAGAGGTATCATATGATTTTCCTGGATATTGACAGACTATTAATTAGAGAGGAGAGTCTCTTTCACTGCACTGATACAGACAAGAGAAAAGATAGTTGATGTTTTGATGGATCTTGAAAACCAAGGTATGCTAACATCCTATTTTTATCAGTAGTTTCTATTACTTTATCATAGGAGATTTCTTTAAACTTATTTTAATATAAAACTTCTGTATTATAACTAAGTATTATTTCTTTATGTGCTTGTTTATTCACTTTCAGGTGCTGAAAATCAAACCCATTCTACCACTCATGCCTACTCTGGATCTCAGTTAAATCTTTTTTGGCAAGCATTATTATTTTTCAATAATTAAGAATCAATTCTTATACACAGTATGGCCAAAGTAAATGCAATACCAATTTATAATGATTTCATGTAAACAAGCAAAGATAGAACTTTGGTCTGTCCTGGATCTGGATATTGGTCCCACCTTCTCCCCACTACTTTCACCACCTTGGGTGTTCATATCTAAATTCTCTTAGCATGATTATGCTCATCAGTTACTAAAGGGCCAACAGTATACACTGCCTTTGAAGCTAAATGCGCTTATGCACACCTGATGCTAATCACAGCATGACCACAGGTGTGAGATTCTTCCCAGGGTTGCCCTTGGCATGCTTTCTGAAGAAAATCATTCAGCAGGATGTCAACCTGCATCTGAAAGTCCTTGGCCTGAAAATCATTACCTTGGCTTAGTTACCTAATCCCTTCATTTAAAAGAAAACACAGTCCCTATCAAGACAGAACTGCTGGTTAGGATGACTGTGATTACAGTGTGGATGAAAGCAGAGGACATCTCAAGGCCACTGTCCATACCCAGAGAAAGGGACATGAAGTAGAGAATCCTCTTGCCCTCATCATGCAGGAGATCAGTGCCTGCAAAGGACCACTAAGGGCCTTTCCATGTACTATCTCCAGAAAGATGAGACCATAGAAGTGGACCTAAAGAGATCTTCCTTAACCAGGAAGGTGGCCCAGCTGTTCCACCAATGCTGTATGCAACCAAATGTCCAATTCTGGCTCCTGGCAGCTGCCTGCCGGCCAGTCTCCATGCCTGGTGCAGTTCTGTAGTCCTCGCAGCTGCTACTGTGACACACTCCACTCGTGAAGACAGCAAGAAGAGGATGGATTTCTCTCCAGGCACAAGAAAAACCATCCTAGGGTCACAAACCGTAGGAAGTAGTTTGTGTTTCTACTCAGAATATTTAGAAACTCTTCTGCAGACACTGTCTTCAAGTGTACTTCTTGGGTAGTTGGGTGACAAGTTTTGAATTTTCTGAACACTATTGCATTTAACTGAAGTCACTCAATGCTACTGAGTGATTTTTAAATACACATATTTAACTATTTCATCAATAATATAGTTATTTTCCACTCAGCTCTATCCATACTCTAGGGTTCAAGAATGAAGACCAAGTAGTTCAGAAGATGCAGAGTGTCCTGTTTTGGTCACTTCAGCTGTCTCCATGGAAAATATACTCTGTCCCTGAGGGACATTCTCTCCTGCTTCCTGCCCACTCCCACTGCTGTCACTTCTTTTTTGAGCTAATTCGCTATCACCATTAAACTGTAGTTGTAATAATATCATCTCTGAGAAAGTTTTCTTAATATAGCTCATTTTGGGTCCCACTGAACCTCTGATTTTTTTTCTTTGTTATCAAGTTTTCTTTTGCTATACTAGAAATGGAACCCAGAACCTTCACGGGGGACTGTATCTCTAGACTTCCTTAAAAAAATATTTTGAGACAATTTTATTTTGACATTAAGAGACCCAGGCTAGGCTTACAGGGTCATTATTAGGCATGGCCATACGCTGGGTGGTTTTCTATAGCCTACACTATGCATGTGACATGCTGAAATGATGAACAGTTACTTTCCACTCAGCTCTAACTTTCTTACGGCCTGCAAGCAGGTCTGTTCTGCATGAGTGTGTAACATAGATCCTGTCATGTATGTAGTACATGTTTGAGATACTTCATTGAAGAAATAGAGGAAGTTAATAAAATGTCATTACAATGAGCATCTTCGACATTATTTTATACATTTAAATAGCTACACTGATCAGACTTTTGCCTCTTGTAAGAAGTCACTAGAAATCAGGGAAGACTTTATACAGTAATTATTACAGAGCAATGAAAACTGTTAAATTCCATAATAGCATAAGTTATCTTACTGTAATTTCCTCAAAAAAACTATAAGAGTGAAAGAGTGTTTCTTTTTATTAAATGACTCTTGAAACCCCAGCATTTACACACTGAGACATTAGTCCTCTTCACCCGTCCACTCCAACATCCTTTCTTGCATGAAATATTCATCTGTTATGTACTCCTCTGAAAAGTTCACTACTTAAGAGCAGGAAGCAGAGGAAAGTATTTACTTTGATTTAAAGGAATAAAAGGATTATACTTATTGGATTTTTATGATAGTCACATATTTTGCTACAAACATGAAAATAATATGCCTGATTTCTTTCTACAGTGCATATCAAATGCCTATACCCATGAGGCTGAGCAAGAGATAAAGCAATCCTAAGAAAAAAATGGCTCAAAGAGATGCCAAGGTTGTTTGAGCAGGGCAGAGTCTTTTCAGTAGGTGTCCCACACCTTTCTTTATTACTAATTCAGATGTAGTGGCACCCTTCTCAAATGCCACTTCACTTTGGCTCTTGGACAGAGAGGAACTAATATGAGAGAAACAAAACTAACACATACACTCACAAGCACACACACACAGTAGGATGGGAGCACGATCATAGAAGTTATTCTTTACAGTAGAAATGAACATCATTATAGTGAGTCTAAAGAAGACAAAGTGGATTTCTAATATCTGCCATTCTAAAACCCAAGTTACAATAGTTGATGCCATCAAGAATTAATTTTCCTGGACAAGCAATTCCATTATCTTCAAATTTTCAGGCAATAATTTGGTACCCTCAGTTCAGAATGAAAAAGAGATGCTTCATAGTGTGAAACTCTATTAACTTGCTTTTAAATTTCAAGTTGAGAATAAAGAAGATGTGAGAAATAAAATTTGCACTAGTGTTCTGTACTGTCTTACTTTCTACACATTTCATATTTAGGAGCTATAAGTAGATAAGCATTCTTGGTTTTCATTTGGAATGACATACATAAATTATTTTTATATGTTGATTCACAATGATACAGGAACATCATCTTAATGAATGTAGACACAAATATCTACAAATTAGATCCAAAAAATGGTGACAGACAGTTGGGCAAGATTAATTAAGCATGTTGCAAAAAAAAAAAAAAAGCCTCAGTGCCTATCATAGAGAACTGACTGGTGTCACCCCAAGCTATTGAGGCAGCCGCCCTCAGCCCCCATTTTCCTAGGACAGTGATGGTAAATCTTTCAGGGCTTTCAGTGACAGCAAACACCTGGCTGTGTCACATATCCCATGGATCCGCCATTGCCCTACAACTTTAAATTCACAAGTCGGGAAAGAACAGAGATGCCGACAATGCATTGTGCTCACTTCATGCCTTGCATAAATAAAAGATCTTATTGTATACACAGCAGACAAGAATCTTAGAGAAGCTTGAAGTTGTGCACTTACTGGATTTCTTACAGCTCAGAGAGTTCAGAAGAGGAGCATAGGTCTCAGAAAACACACATTGCAGAGGCCTCAAATAGAAAGTCAGGACAAGGCTCCCTTGCCCTTGCAATTCCCTGAACCAATTCTAAGGAAAGCAGAATAGCACGGAACAATAACACTCCCTCAACAGACTCTAAGTCCCTGTGCATGCCAACATATATAATGATCATACGCATATTAAAGGCAAGCAATAGAAATATACAAAATTAACATACAGATGGATATATGTGAAGAAGGGTATTTTATTGTTTATTAAATCACAGACACATTATTAAATGGAGAGTATTTGCAAGACAAGTGAATGAGACCACAATCTTTTGCTGTGACAACTGCTCCTAGATACTTAAGCAGAATATGTAAAATTCCAAACATTATCTCCAAAATGAATATCATCATTAACTTGTGAGAATCATGATTAAAGTCAAAATGAAAAAAAGTAAATATCATATTGTTTATGCTTACTTCTTAAGCATAATACTTATAAATACTAAACACGAAAATATTTAGTACCAAAACACTATCGCAGAAGAAAACAGGTATTTGGAGAATTTGTAAGTTTAGATTTGAATCTTTTTTTTTTTCTTTTGGAATGGAAAAAGTAAGAGACAAACTTGATTTCTTTTGGTCATTTAGTTATTTTATTTAATTTTTATTACTTTTACTTTTTATACTAAAAGACAAAACAAAAACAAATAACAAGAACAAAGACAGACCTTTAACAATACAGAATTCAAAACAGGTTTTGGAACCAGACTGATCACCATACTTCAGAATTAAGAAAGAAAAACAAGGTCAATTTACTATGGCTCTTGGCCAGAAGATAACTATTAGGAAGAAAACACTAAACAAACGTGAAATTATTAGAGGAATTTTCATTTATTGAGAGGACTAACTATAAACTGGTCTTTTATAACTTTTTGCTGTCAGTAATTCGACAAATGTTTATTGAACATGTAGTATATACCACAGACTAAAGCCCAAGAAAAGTAATATGATTAGAACAACATGGCAGGGCAGATAATGTACCCTTCCACTGGAACAAACTGAAATGATGTGTGAGGCTTTCCCTGCACAAACCCAGCCAACAGACCTGCCACAGTGAGGTGCAGTGCTCTGCACAGAAGAGGCAGCATTAAAATCCACACCGCATTCCTCAGTCTGCTACTTCTCCTACTCAGCAAAAATGTTTAACTGTAGGTCAGGCCAGGCCTAGTGAGAGAATACAGAGCGCTGTGATTATCTGTGTAGTTTCTCTTTTCTAGTAAGAATCTTTTACTTGTGCTTTTCAAATAGATTTTTCATTATTGCTCCCAATTCCCTCCACAGTCTTAAGTAAACACACTTCCTGCAGAAGTAGAAATTCCTTTGAAAAAGGAGGTGAGTCTAAGGGACCGTAGAAATCCAATATTTAGAAGAAAAATTAGCATGATAAAGTATATTGAGAGAGGTGATTGTTTTGAAATAAAAGTCTAATTTGTCTCTAACACTGTGCAGTTCCTACATTTTCAGACGCAAGTCCATTATGTGTCAAATAATGCGGGAGCAGATGGGAGGCCTTTTTTGTGCGAACCGTGGTAAGTTGTTAGATAATCATTTAAGAAAAATTTAATCATATCTTGCTTAGTGTTTTTACTAAGTTAGGAGCACAACGTTTTTTTCTTTCATTTAAAGTGTGTAGATATAAGTTCGTGTTATCCCCAAATGTATTAATTGCCCTACATTTCAGAAGAGGGTAACATGCAGCCAAAGCAGGAGTGTGCATTCCTGGTAGAGGTGCAGTCAGTGTGCCTTAGTTTTCATCAACTGCAGGATGACTGTTTTTTAATTAATTAACTAATTAATTAAATTGATATAGGGTCTGGCTACACAGCTCAGACTTGTAGTGATCCTCCAGTCTCAGCCTCCCCAGCTTCGGGACTGCAGGTGTGCACCACTATGCTTGATTTCGGTGGCTGGCTTAGTGCAGAGCTGGCACAGCATACTGCACCACGGATCTAATCTAGGTTCTTAGGCTTTCCAGGCAAGTGTCTGGATGCCAGAGCCATCTCCCCAGGCCCTGGATAACACTCTTGACTCAGATCTGTGGTCACATGGTTCTTCCTTGAGCCTGGGAAGACAGCCCCACATCTGCCCTCCAATGATGATCTCCACACAGTTGGCGACTCCAGCTCACTCACACTTGGGGCTTTTGTTTCCATTAAGTCCAGAGTCTGGTTCATGACCTCCACCTCCTACCTTGATGTTTTTTTTTTTTTTTATGTGTGCTCAGTGTCAGGATTTTAAATGCATATGTAATAGTAGTGAGAACATTTTTCACAATAAATATATTATTTTATGTGTTTGATATCACAGAATTATTTAAATTTCAATATTTCAGCAACTGTATACATTTTGGTATGTAACTTCCCTTCAGTGGACTCCCACGCAAGCCTGTGAAGTGAGGTAGGCAAATCAGTGAATTGGTCTTCAGTGAATTTCTTGTGATTGTGGGTGGAAAAGTTGAGCAAGGCAGGACCTGGGGACTCTTAGTTTAAAAACCTTTCCTTTAAATTATCTCTTATTCACTGAAGAAGTTCTAAACAAGTCAAATATGTTTCCTTGTCTGGAAAAGGCTGATTGAGAAAAAGTGCATTTTCTGTCAACAAGAAGGAGAATTTCTTCTGTCACCATGACTGAAATGCAAAGTTGAATCAGAATAATGAGTAGGAGATTCCCTTCAAGAAAACCAAAAAAAGGAGGAGAATTTTTTTTTTTTTTTTTTTTTTTTTTTTTTTTTTGTCACCCAGGCTGTTGGAAATAAAACAAAATCTCCATGATGGAAGCCAGTAGAACAGTCACAGCCTACAGGTCAACACAACAGAGAAGGTTGGTAATGGAACCCAGGACCTCATGTGGGCTAGACAAGTGCTTTCCTACTTTCAAATTGCCAGCCTGATATATTACTGCTCTTTCTTCAGTCCCTAAGAACTTTTGGCCTCTATCCATGGGTTCTACATGCATGAATCCAACCTATTCTGGATTAAAATGCAAGGATAAAACTCAACGTTGAACATGTACAGGTAATTGCACTTGTTATTATTCTCTAAGTTATCTAGTGTACAGAACTACTTGAAAAGTGTGCATACATAATTAGTTATTATAAATCACCTTGAGGTGATTCCAAGCACAAGGAAGGATGTGCAGAGATCATAGGTAAATGTTTCAGAATATGATGATTTGGGTATCTATAGGGTCACAAAACCAATCTCCTGTGGATACCCAGTCTGGACTATATTGGCTTATTAACATGTCTTTTTCAAAAAATGCTATATTACAGTACATGGAACATCTCGGATGACTGATTTATGAAAGAATATCAGTTACTATTCTTAGAAAACACCATCTTATGTAGCACAGGAAAAGAGAAATAGAAAAAGAAAAGTCATTCTTTGCCTCCAAGGAAAATATTTATTGATTGTCTCTCTCTACAAATAGAGCAGAGACTGCTTAGCAGAACAGTGTAATTTCTGTTAGAAATTTGTTTACACATTTTCACCTCATACTTCTTCCAATTACTTCTCTGCTATTCTGAACTAAGACATTTGTAGTGCTTCATATATTTTTACATTTGTGTATTGGTACAAAATAAAGGAAAACCAGGAATTTGAGACTATAAAATGATAGACACAAAATGCAAAATTCTAATGACAGCAAACATAAAAATGCCAAGCAGACATGGATATTTTCATTAAAAGGATGACAAACATAAGTGCAGAAACACAGAAGATCTGGACCGTTTGGAGCAGGGAGATTTTCTGATTATCCCATGTAGACATTTCATTCTGTAACTGTAGAAATGACTGAGACATCCAGAGGGAAGCACACTGCCAAGAGGCATGCAAGGACTTGATGGAGGTATAAGAATATCAAGTGACCTAAGACAAACAGGGTAGTAAGGTTTTCAGCCTGTAGAGGTGAGGCTGCTCAGCGTGGCTCAATGGCAAAGTAACCCTTAATCAGGAGAGTTGCAAATAGTCGGGTAACTCTCACCACAAACCCTCACCCAGGAGCTGCAGTGGTAGGTACACATGGAACCGTAACAAAGGAAGAGACCATAATTTCCCAAAGAGTACATAAAGCACGATGCTTTTTGATACCTTCCCTTCATTTTGGCTTCTCTTCCACATCTTAAGAGGGCTAGTTCTCCCCAGGAGCACCACAAAAATGGAGAAAGGAAGATACTGTCACCCCACTGTGTCATGCCCCTATGTCCTCTCTAGCCTCCCTGTCTAGTGCTGAGCCTCTCCTAGATTAGGAGCTCGTGGAAACTCACTGTCACAGTAGTCCAACCCACCTGCCTTCAGGTCCAGAGGAAGTTCCTGACCATGGAGGAGCCAGAGGGATGGGTCAGGCTGAGTCCTCTGTGGTCCATGGCCACTGTGGCCATTGTGGAAGACTGGTCAGGGAAAAAAGAGCTTTCAAGATAGAAACGGGCCTTTATTTCCAGGCTGGTTGTATCATACCAAGCTCTGTCAATACAATGTATCCAGTGAACAGCTTGTCAGCTAGCTGTCACTAGCTCCAACATGAACCTATTTTTCCATAGGATATTTGCATCATGAAAAGAAAGGAAATCCTAATATAAATTTGTCCCAAGCAATTTATGAATTTCTATACATAATTGTTTCTTTTTAAAGTTTTGTTTTGAAAATATAGTTACAACTGTTACCAAAAGCAAAAACACATTGTTTAAAAAATAGGTGATTTTCCTGAATGAGTCTGCTATGTTTATAGCAGTGTGGAAACAGGTACACTGTTACTTCCTAGTGACCGTAGGAATAAATGATAGCAAAGGTATAGAGATTCAGTTCTAATCCAATCAATGGTATGGTCCAGCAGTCACCCAGCCTTAATCCAAGCACCCTTAATCTCATCATTGCCCTATGAAGCAGTCACAAGCTCTAGATTCAACTACCTCCAAAAAGCCTACCTCGCCCATAACTGAAGGAACACAAACCATAACAAAATTAAATTGTCAGTTCTAACATTGTCAGTTTTAAACACTTTTTTGTCTGTTGCCCATTTCTCCTGCTAATATTCATTTTTGTAACATGTTTAGTGGATTTATTCTTGAGACATAGAGATAACACAATTTTATGGTTTGCCTTTGCATAGAGCAAAATGGCAGTCAATGGAAAACTTGGAAATAAATGATGTGACTGGTCAGTTGGGAGAAAAAAAGTTTTGTAAGTCAATTAATGCAGAATGATCATCCTTATAAAGACATGGAGGGAGGGTGGAGGGACAGAGCCAGGGTCTTTATGGAAACGAGAAGCTTTCACCAGCGAGTGAGGAAAAGAGGGACCCAGGTAGAATCCATGACCCTCAGAAGACCCGAATACTTATCAATCTCCCTCTACACACATAAAAAATTGAATGAGAAAAAATGAGAACCAGATTAACTTTTCTGATGCACGTGGGATAAAATAACCATGAACACAGGTATTGAAGGCTGAGAGGGGCTTGAGAATATCAAACATGGGAATGTAAAAAATCCTGGGTAAAAATTGCAGCTTCATAATGCTGTAGACAGAAAAACAAAACATCTGCAAGATCCTCAAGGAATAAGTGGAAACTCAATTGAATTACTTATTTTTTAAAATATTTTAGGTAGTGAAAAAATATGTATTAGGATAGATATACAGCTACTTTCTCTTGGTTCAATGAGAAGAAAGCTCTGTACTGTGTTTAGATAAGATATTGAGTGTGCATCTTGTACTATGAAAAACTACTATGAACACAATAATATGCAATGCATTAATTATTCTAACTTACCTACTAATCTATTTTGAAACTGTCTCAATGCTGTTGTCTTTCTTTCTTTCATTCATTCTTTTTTTTCTTTTTTTTTTTTTTTTTGCAGAACTGGGAATTGAACTTAGGCTCTTGTGCTTGCCAGGCAATCACTTATTCTACTGAGCCATCTCCCCAGTCCCCTGCTATTTCTTTATCAATAAAATTAATTAAAAATATGTTAGGGCTAGAGATATAGCTTAGCCTTCATGGCAAGTACAAACTCCTCAGTTCTACTACTGGTACCAAGATAGATAGATAGATAGATAGATAGATAGATAGATAGATAGATAGATAGATAGATAGATAGATAGATAGATAGACAGACAGACAGACAGACAGACAGACAGACAGACAGACAGGCTGACAGACAGATATGGCCTAATACACACACACACACACACACACACCAATAGGAAACAATAATAATGGGTTTAAAGAGCAAATGAAATATTTATAGGTGACAAAATGATCCAAGTAGGCATGACCTTAAAGACTGAACTCTCCCCAGTCATATACAACACCCAAATTGGCCTGAATAAGACAGTCAGGGTAGGATGTTCTAAGCCCACCATCCTGCCTGGTTCAAGCTCCTCAGGATCAGTCCCTAGGAGAATCCCTAGGAAAGGAGCTCAGTGAAGACAATGTCAATTCTCTTCTCCTCTTTAGCACACAAGGTACTGGCTGTTGGCGAGTCAACCCAGGAGTTATCAATTCAAAGGCCACCAACAATTCCTCTAACAAAGGATTTACCCATCCTGACATCAGGCGACCGAGGTGAACAATGTTTCCAGTAGAAATTATTGTGTTTATTTTTCCTAGCATAAATATTCACAAGGCTAAAATGAAAACAAAACTGCTAATCAAATGATATTCCATAAACTTAAAGTGCATTTTTAAAATCATTATTTATAACATCACTTAAATATTCCCCATTGTATCTTTGATTTATGTATAACCACCAAAAATTATTATCAACAAGGAGAATAAAACTGGTGGAAATGTTTAAAACGTTTTCAGTTCAGGTTAGAAGGTTTCATGGCAGAAGATAGTGCCCTTGAACAATTTATGGCACACAGTAGGAAAGAATGAAGAATTAAACAACTGTTCTTCCTGCAACATTTCTCTTTGGCTTCTCAACTCCCACACTATATATACTCCCACTATGTATCATAGATCTACATTTGGTGAGCTCAAGAGAGAAATTGCCTGTGTGTTCATGGGAGCACACCTACAGGGACAGATGGCTATATAGTGCCAACTGAGCCCAAGAAATGGCTCAGGAGACAGCATCAGTAATCACTACCATTTATTAAACACATGCCCGGTCACACAGTGCCAATCTTAATTGTACCCTCCACAGCAAGTACGATCTTTATTAATACATTTTTTAAGTATTAGTACAGGGTCTCGTTACACAGATTAGACTCACAGTAATCCTCCTGTTTTCGGCCTCCCAAGCACAGGGATTATAAGCACACACCACCACACCCAGTCTCAGATGCCATTTCAGCATGTCCCAGGGTAGGAGGCATAGCAAGCTGGGTATCAAACATCAGTCCCTGATTCTTCTTAAGAAGGCACTTTAAGCTGCTGAGCTATCTGGCCCGCCCACACCCATTTTTAAATAATGGAAATAATTTACTGCAGTTGATCTGCCCAGCATCAGAAAATGTATAAGTGGCAAAAGAGAGCTTCCCTATGTCCAATCCCCAGGATTACTGGGCTAGGTTACAATGAAATCAAATGCAACAGTATAGATGATCAACAAGGAGAGATAAAAGAGGACATTACTGACACTTATGAAAAGTGTCCCTGTATATTGGGAGAGGCCATCCAAAAAAGGACAGAATGGACATAGCCTTAAACATGGAAAGCTCCACTTCTGTCAGAAATGGGTATTTTATTGGCATTCAATTATTATAGGTGATTGAATTCTGCAAAACACTCCAGTACAGTCCACCAGTTCACACACCAAAGGGTTATCCACAGAAGTTGTTTACTAGAGACTTTTACAGCTCCGCATATTAATATGGCTTAACCTTATGTACCTCATTTTCATACTTTTCTGGTGGATGGTTAAGACCAAGATAAACCAAGACCTATATGACAAGAACTGTAACTTCTGTATCTGAAAATGTCAGTCAAGTCCCCTCAGGGTTTATCCTGCAACCTTGTACTGTATTTGTAGATTCCTTGTCAGTGTCAGCCATATGGATGAGTCATGGCCATTGCTTGAACAACTTGCTCTCTGTGAAAGCCTGGAAAAAAGTTTTCTATCTATATGACTCTCCTTAAGCACATTATATATCATCGATCACATTCCTCTGTGGCTCTATAATTTCCTTGATCAGAAAATTTGGGGCACAACTGAGTTCCATGATGTTGCAGTACAGGTTCTCCTATGTCCTGGGTCTTCACTAACCTTGAAAGGCTAGGACCAAAATATTGGCTGACCTTGCAGCCCTTCTTTTTCTCCTATTTTTGATCTGCAACCTTAAGTTGTTAACAATTCAGAAGGGAAGCTGGTTGTTACCCTGCAACATACTCAGTTTGGTTTACCCTATCTGTCTAAATATCAAACATCTTTGACATAACATGGAACAGATATTTTCCATCAAGTAGGACTAAACAAAAAAAGGCAATACAAAGAAAGAACCATTCTGTATTTGTATATACAGAATAGTTAGGATAAATATGAAACTACTTTCACATAATTCTATGAGAAGAAAGATTTGCACTAATAGTGTTTGGACAGGATATCCTTTCTGCTTCTTGTACTATGAATAATCACTAGGAAGATAACAATGTACAAAGTATTAATTATTGAAACTGTTCTATAAATCAGCTTTGAGAAAAAGATAGATATACAGCTACATTCTCCTAATTCAATGAATGGAAGGATCTGCTCTAATAGTGTTTGCAAATAAAATATCATGTCTGTACCTTGTACAACAAATAACCACTAAGAAAACAATGTGCAATGTATTAATTATTGAATCTGTCCTAACTAATTTGATTTGAAAGTGCCTCCTTGCTATTTGGTCTTCAATAAAATTATGGAAATATTAAAAATAAATAAATAAAATAGAAAAAAAGAAAACTCCACTTCTGCCGTGATATGAAGACTACCATGTGGGCTGGCAAAAGGAAACACATTGGGAATCACCAATACAGTTCTGATGATAAGTAAAAGCAACGTGAATTGAGAATATAGGGGGAACTGGGAGCAGAAATGAGATGAAATACATCTCACTGCTGTGCAAGGGATAACCACTCAAGTGTTTTCCGCCACACTGCCAACTGCAACTTAGAAACACACACACACACACACCGATTACATCTCTGAGAGAATGTCAATCTCGTCTCCCAGATGCTCAGGAAGAGTCTCTACACAGCCTGGGTTCTTCCTGATTCTCTCTCTCTAGCTCACAGCTCTAGGTCCACCAGCTTGCCTTGAGGGCAGCTACTGAGCTCAGTGCATGCTGATGGCTCCCTGGATGTCCCTGTCCCCTGCCTATCTCCCACTGCATGGGAGCCACACGCTTGCCAGCAGCCTACTCCTCCCATGGCTGTTAAGCTGTTCAGAGGGTCTGCAGGGGCTTCAGCCCAGGTTTGTGTCAAACAAACAAAAATGGCTGTTATTGCCCATCTTCAAACCTTTAGGAAAATCTCACTGTTCTCAGTGAAATCAGCATCAGTCCTCATGGATCTTTTTGCCTCCTGAACTTTTCTTTTCAATTTGCTCGTATACCTCACAATGACTCTCAATACTTCTTTAGACAATACTAATGAATAGTGATTGAAAGAAGGAGAAAGAAAATATCAGAAGATGGGTAATGGAATAGTTCAATATTATCTAAATTAAATTACTTATGAATTATATATATATATATATATATATATATATATATATATATATATATTTGGAACACCATAAAAAGTCACTCGTTTTCAATAGAGAATGTGTAACTGAAAAAAAACCTTCCAGAAAAATATCAGAAGACAGAAGAGACAAATATTTGTAAGACACTGATGAAGAAAAAATGTGATGCATAGCATCAAAAATAGAAAGAATAACGGGGCCAAGAAGACAGCTCCATGACATAAACACCTGCCTGAATTCAATCTCTGGTACTATCAAGTAGAGAGCACAAAAAGAAAGACCAAAACACCTAGCTGTAAAATATTTAACTGGTATATATCAGAAAGAAAAAACAAAACTATTAGTGAAGTTAGGTGTAGAAGCAACAGAATAGGCAAAAGAACTTGAAATATTTGTTCAAAAACTGCTATCCTAAATATGTGAGGATCTCTTGAAAACACAAATGCAAGATTTATATGCAAAATGTGACATTTTCAATTTTGAGTAAATGTTTATAGAACATGCCACCCCTTATTTCCAGTATATATTTAGAAATATAACACATTAATCATTTTCATGTGTGACTTTAGTAAATGTAAAAGGAATTCTCAAAAGACAGTATACAAAAAAAAATGTGAGACTTCACACCCGTCAGGCAACAGTGACGTGGGAGTCCTGCTCAGTGTGTTTGCCACTTGCTTTCTTTTGAGGGCCCAAGTTACAGGAGGCCAGGCCAAAGAGGAAGCAGTCAAAGGGTCAGATTTAAGAGACTCTGAGGGAATCCTGGTTTCCTAACACAGAATAACTCAATTGTAATGCAGGTCTCAGTATGAAACAAAAAAAAGAGGCAGAGGTAGAGCCAACTGACAATTGTTATCCAAGTCTGTCCTCTTGCTTGATATAATAATGTAGTGTACACTTGAACCCTCCTCACTCCAAAACCTCAAACTCCACATATTCTGTAAGGTGGTTCTAGACTCACAAGGTATCCAGTTAAAAGAAAGTAGCACGAGACCTCTCTGAAGACAAATTCAGTTGCGCTTACAAAATGACCCACAAAAGGTCAAAATATCAGAGACTGAAGAAACATGAACTCAGAATTTTTTTAAAAATCACATAACTGAGTAAACTAGGTATTGAGAGCAACTGTAAGCAGGAGCCCCTAAGGCTGCAGTTATTACACTTGTTATACAGAAATCCTACATAAGGCATGTTTAAAACATAAACAAAAATAAAAATGATGAGAAGATTGACAGTACAATAAACACAACTGACCAGAAGTCTGATAAAGTCAGATAGCTATTGTGAAAATGAAAACTACAGCCTGAAAATTTATCAGATCAGCACAAAATAAAATCTGACATTTTGAAAAATAAATCTGAAAACAATATAAGGAATGAAACACAGGTGTATGGAGTAATAAGGTGAATGAAAACAGCATTTTAAGGAAAAAAAATAAGTGACAAGTTTCAACATAAGGCACGGAACTTTCAAAAGAAGTAGTAGAAAAAGTCACGAGTGTTGGAGGGGACATGTGTGGGAATCCTCTGTAACTCAGGAAAAGTACCTACATCCACAGTCAGAGAGTTGAAAAGTCTATAACTTGACAAATTCCACTGAAACTGCAGAATATCAAAATCAACACAATTTTAAGATGCAGCTGTAAAGAAAAAGGCTATGAATAATAAACAAGAATTAGACTATTGGTTTCTCAATAGCAAACATGAGTCAGAAGGCAATTGAACAAAAAATTTTAATATCCAAGAAAACACAATTACCAACCTATAATTCTATATTTATAAAAACATCTTTGAAAAATGAGGCCAAAATAAAAACATTTCCATTTGAACCATAATTCAAAGCTAACTTCAACTAGACTATCAAACAGAAGGTAGTTTTCAATGAAAATTTTAATTTTCAAGAGAATAAAACTTAAAAATACAGAATTTCAAAAACAGATGTTAGGAATTCAATTATATTGTATATTGTTGTATTCAAGGTAGTTGTTCTGAGTACCAGATATAAGCATGCAAGATTGGTTAGAAAAATTAAACATTAACTGTTACTTTCAATAAACCAACAGAAATTAGTAAGAAAATTATCTTAGCTTGTATATATTTTCCTTCTTTTCTTTTCTCCTTTCCCTCATCCCAGTTCTTTCCTACTGAGCAGTGTCTTTCCTTAAACAGTACCTATTGTACCTTTCAGATTTTGCAGCTTCTCTAGGTAAATGGATGCAACTAGAGAGCATATTCGTAAGTGAAATAAATCAGTCCCTCATGTGTAAACATTGTACATTCTCTCCCAAGTGTAAAAGAGAAGCTTTTAAATGATATTTTTACAACATACCCGGGGGAAGTTCAAAGCTAGAAGGTTCTAGTCCCTCCATAAGGTCACATCTACCCTGCTGATGTGAAAATACTACGCATTAAATAAATTGAATGATTGTTCTCACAAGTAGTTTTCCTCCTTCTTTTGATGTTTCTCTCTTCCAATGATTGGTTCTGCATTCAACTTAACCACTTCTTTTTATTATTACTCCTAAAACTTTCCATTGTGTAAACAAGAGACAACAGCTCCCCATTTTTGGCTCCACTGATTACCAATCCCAATATTTCCAAAGCATAAGTGCATAAGGCTGAACATATTCTAAATACACAAACCCATCAACCATTTTAGAATCTGTTCAATTCTTTGTGCCATCATTCCTCCTTTATCCAGCTGAGCCTTTGATACGTTGGTCTTAATCCCTCAATGGATCACACATTAATCACTCTTAACCCTCTCTGGAGATATTGTAATGATGAAAATAAATGTCAACCCCACTGGAAAAAAACTTCTGCATAAGTGTCGTGGCTTGATCCATATGAATAATATGATTAGGCAGAAAATGACTCGAGGATGAATAGTTCTGGTTTGTATGCCTGACATGCAACCATTTGAGAGGATTTCTCTTCTTCAAAGACTAGCCCATTCCTGAAAACAATGATTTCATACCTCATCTTTCTTCTGAATGATTTTTGGATTTTATTTGCTGAGATATCATAGAGAAACTTAAGGATAGAGCCCACATTCCTATGTTATATTTGCATTCTTAATATGAACCATTAGGGATAAACCTAGACAGATCTTTATCTAATCCTTCTGCTGGTGTACCTGATCCAATGGTTCTCACCAATGGAAGAATGCTCCTGATTCACTCCCCTACTCTTTCTCACACTGTAATTTTCTCCCAACTTCTACAAATGTATCATTATCTTTCCTAGTATAAAGAAAAGTCCTTCCGTGTTTTTACATTTTCTGTTCAGTTATCCCATTCATTTGATCCAATTTATTTTTTAAAATCCTCATACAATCAATACACATATGGGTACCAATGTATTTTCTCTCATTTTTGTCTTTATTCTATTCTATTTCCTTTTTCTCCCCAAACTTAAATTACTATTTTGTCAAGATCACCAATGACCTCTGTACTTCAGATTCTCTACTTCTGAAAGTCCAGTTCACTTCCATTTCTCATTTTGCTTCACACCTTAGCAGCAGATGCCCTTGTGATCATCCTTTGCTTCTTAGAACACTTCTCTTGCATTTCCTCCACACCATAGAGACTCTCCAGAGTTCCATCTCTAGTCCTACTATTCCCATGCCTTGCTAACTTCTCTGTGTCTTCTCATCCTAAATGTTGAGGTCCCTCGGGCATGGATGTCTGGACATAGTCCTTAGGTACCTCACTCTTGCTCAGCCCAGAAACACACAAATTCATATATCTAACTCAGTAAATATTTCAATTTAGAACTGTAAACTCCAAGTCAAATCAGGGCCACAATATGCTTATCCAGCAACTACATGAGATCCCTTTCCTGTCTTCCTCATGTCGGTTAATGGAGGCTCTGTTCTTCTCACTAATCTTTCCATCCTGAGATCTTACTTAGCGTCACCTTTGACTCACATCTTCTACCAACTCTTGACACCGACCCATCAGCAAATCCCACTGGCTCTGCCTATAAACTATATCCTGAATCCAGTTACTCCTCACAACCTCGGGGCTAAGCTGCCATCAGTTCCCACCTCTATTACTGAAAAAGCTTTCGAATGGTCTCCCTCCTTCTGCCATGTTATACCAGTCTATTTTCAGAACAAGAGTCATCCTTTTAAAACACATATCAAATCTTTTTACTCCACTGCTAGCAACTGCATGACGACTTCTGCTACACCTCACCTTATGGAACTAAAGTCTTTATGATCTCTAAGTCCTCTGAAAGAACAAGACCCTATTATTTTCCTGCCCTCACCTACTACTATCGCTCCTTTACTTACTGTTCTGCTTCCATTTCCCACCTGTGTCTGACCGGGACATACCAACCCCAGCCACATCCAATATGCTTTGCACACGCTGGTCCACCAACATAAACACTTTCTTTCTCCTGAGATCCCACGTGGTACATACTCTGACCATAGGCATGTACTTATCTAATGCTTCCTTTCTGCTGAGCACTTTCTAGATTATCCATTTAAAAAATTATCCATTTAAAACTGTAGAAGTGGCACTTATTGTACTACATACCAGCTTTATGCATCTCCATTGTAAGAAAAGTCTAGTTGTACTTATGGCTCTATTTTTTATTATCAGTTTCTGCTGGTTAGAATGTACAATCCCAACAGGTGAGGTTTGAGTCTGTTTTCCTTAGCTGCTCATGAAAAATGTTTATTTCAACTTGTTGGGATGCTTCTGGGAAGGAGGTGGGATCCACTGAACAAACCATCAACAATGGTATACAGGAAACAGCAATTTTGTCTCTTGAGCCAAAGTGTTTAAGAATATTCTATTTCTTCTTCATACTCTCTCTGCCTACATGCTCTACCTGACTTTGGAGTTCATGATAAATTTATAGATCTTATTCAGAATGGATCTCTGCATGATTAGATGAATCTTGGCCACCTCCTGAAAGTCATTCATTCTGCCAATACAAGTCTGTCTTTTCTGCTAATAAAAAAAATCAACCTCCACTTCAATGAGAACTAAGATTTTCTTGTATTGCGCAATCGAAATCTGAGATTATTCAGAATATTAGATAACAGTAACTTAAACATGCTCAAACACTGCAACCTGTAATTCTTCAAACACATACTCAGAAATATATGTTGAATAAATAAGTGGATAAGATGAATGCACATATAAAAACAAAGAAAACATTAACTATGTGAATATCACAAAAATGTGGGCAATTAATGAACAAAAAAGTACTACTCAGTAAATTACTTAATACTCGTTTCATTGTTTCCTATTTTATGCACAATTGTAAATATTTTCACATTTATTTTGAATTGCCCTCTCATACTTCGCATTGCTCGTAGCTACTTTCTGCTGAATCACACTGTACCATGCACTATTTCCTTTTTCAAATTTCAAAAATCTGTCCTTTATTTACAATTTTCAAATACTGATATGGCATTACTATGAGCTTCACTTACTATTGTTCAGCTAACCCATTCATGACTTCTTTCATATTAAAAATGTTCCATCGTTTTAAGCAGCTCCTCCACTTATCTCAACTCTTTTTTAATGTGTCGATAGTTTATCCTTAAAATAAATCATGGAACAAATACACAGTATCTCAGTAGATACTGAGAACACGGTCATCAAAAATACACATTGCTTTAATCCTCATATCCCAGATACAACCAGACTCTGTGAGCTTTGGTCTTCGATGTCCTAGGTATAATAAAAAATGACAGCCCATTCCTCCTGCATCCCCAGGGACTAGTGCAGGTCTGGAGTGTGGTTAGATATTAAGGTGACCTCAGGGATGAGCAACAAACGAAGAGCATCATTATCACATTGATAAGTCCCAAGGTAGGGGGCTACTGTCCCTCTTTTCTGAGGCTATTAAAAGTTTCAGTCATCTCATAGAATATTTCTTATATTAGAGAAATTATTTTCAGGAACTACCAAATTAAATTTGGTCTCAGATAGGTAGACCAGCACATCCTTTATGATCACTGCTACTGACATTTCTGGTTTTCATTGCAATAACTACAACAAACCAAAAATCTATTTTCTGAACTATTGCAGTTCCCAACTGCACATTGCTCATGAAGGTAAAAAGTGGCACTCATTTCTGGAAAATGAGAATGAGGTTCTCTTTCCACAAATACTAAATACAATAGCTTGCTCACATAAGAAACCTAATATTGTATGTATGCCAGTTCTGTGACCTATATTCAAATGGATGAAGAAGGAATACTACTGATTCCCAAGTATTAGAGGGTCACTGAACTCCCAAGTAATAGGAAGTCATCATTTTCCATGTATAGATGAAAACTTAATAAGGGTTATTGTCTTACAGGTGAATTTCAGAATACATTCCAAAGACTTCATGAAATGTACTTCTATCATCTCCTACATAATTTTCTTTTCTAGGTAATGATTCATATTTACCCTTTGCTATTCTCCTTTGAGAAAAGAAAATACCATTCTTAGAACCCAGATGATAATTTTAAGCTGTAGCCTAATACATCACATGTATGAGAATGAATTTCAATACCTTAACACAATAAGTGACATTTAATAGTACAATTATTGTTGGGTTGAAAATGAGAGTAAAAACTTTAAAGTAACCGTGAAGAGAACTTAAGATACTATCTATAGCAACAACATCCTGATTATAATTAATGTCTGCAAACTTAAATTTCAGTTAATTTCTATGTTTCCCAGTCTATGATAAGATGGCTAGTTCAAAGAAAGCCATTTCTTAAAAGAATAATTATATGGTTGAAACAGCATCTTTTATAATCTAAAACCATAATAGATCAAATGGGGATGAAAGTCATCGAACATAACATGCAGAAACTCAAACGAAATAAAGATGCACTTGATACGTTCTTGAAGAAAAATAACAGGAGCATTAGAAGTGTAACATTATAGGAATTCTGTGTCCATAATTGGAATTTGAACAACGAAGAACAAAACAGATACAGAAACAACAATCAAAGAAAATATCGAAGAAAACTTCAAAGCTGAAAAATGCATCAAAGGGACTTCAACACTATGCAGAACTGTTTGAAAAGCTTCAAAAGGTTGAGAAGGGTTCTAATCAGAAAAAAAAAAAAAAGAAATTCAAAGTGGATGTCAAAGTATACATACTGGAATGAAGGTAGAAAAGGAAAGTTCATGCGGGTGGAATAACCAAATTTAACCAGAGAAGAAACTATTAGTTATAAAAAGCCATAGTACACATCAGTCAGTGGACACTAATGTCATAATGGAGTGAGCAATTGAGCTCAGTTGGATCTTATTTAAATAGCTTTCAAGAACAGGAAATAGAGACAGCTGAATGATCATGCAGAGTAGCACAATGGAAGAAGAGTAGCACTGTGGACCATCATTAGTAATGATGACCCCTTATTAAGATACACAGGAATAAACAAACAAGTCAGTTAACATAGTGGCTATATTTGTAATTATATACAACTTGGATCATTCATTTTTTTATCCTTCATATAAAAGGTGATTAAAATGGGATGTGCCAATCTGCAATTAAACTCATCATTTTAAAAGAAATATTCAATCCATGCTTACCAATATTGAATCAGATTAATGCCCTTCATCAGAAAAGGGACAGTGGCAAATAAAACTGTAAGACCAACTTAAACTACAAGAGCAGCACCAGTGTCCAGTGGGTGGGGGAGGAGATCTACACATGGTATAGAGGAGAAAGCAGCCTTGCAGGACCTGAGACTTGGACGTTTTTCTTTTTGCTTTGTTTTGTTTTGTTTTTACAGTGTTTGTATGTGTGTTTTGAACATTTATTATTTATTTTGGATACAAGTACATGGAGACCTCTAGCATGCAATGACTCACTTCAAACTATGGGCAGCAGAAATTAACAGGGTCCTCTGCTTTCCTGAGATCCATGCCACTGCTCTTCCTACCATGGTAAGTGAAGAATGCATTTTATGATGGAGTGGCCTCTTAAAAGTTAATAGCCTTCTATCTGTAGTTTCTGAAATAGGAAGCTAAAAAATCAATTACTATCTATAGTTTCTGGTAGTAAAAGTTATGTCTGTATTAAAATAGCTAAAGATAGATGGGAATAGGTAAATATCAATTTGAAGAATTCTAGATATACTGATTTACCCATTTTACTGCCAATAAATTGCCCCCAAATTGATCGCAGCCTACAACTTCCCCACTATTTCCAGAAATCTGTAGATGAGAAAAAAAAATTGAACTTCCTTCCAAAGTTAAAGAACCACATTTTGTACTTGACAGAGTAGAACAGAAGCAGAAAGAGTAGACAGGTCTGGGGATGTGGCTAAGGCAAAAGCTAGAGTGAGTTCTAAGCCAGAGGAGATACAGTTGAACAGACAGCAAAGAAGGAATCATGACAAAGAAAGCAAGAGGGAGAGACTGACAAAGACAGAGAGAACATGAGTTCTGGTGGCTAAGATGGCATCTATGGACCAGTGTAAGTCACCATCTCTCACCTCTCTACCAGTACAGCTCTTCAGGCACATACCAAAGGAAAATACCCACACAAAACCACAGCTAATTCTCAGGGCCTCCCTATTGTGAAATTTTGAATTAAGCCACTAAAATGGCAGGTAGGAATTACTTCTGTCTTACCACTACCTTGTGCCAAACCAACGAGAACTCTACACAACAATCTGTCCATATATGCACTCATCTGTCCACCCATCCAGCCAGCCAGCAACAGTTGCTGAAAGCACATCAGGTGACATGGCTTAAAATAGAATGATTAAACAGGCTAATTTATGAGAACAACAGGTGAAGTCCATTTTCCCTGAGCCATGAGAGATGATTAGTCGCAGAGTAAATGCGGAATACTGAGGCTAAGAACACTACCGTGTGCTCTCATGCCTGATCCACAAGTGCAACCAAGAGGTACTCTTTCAGCCCCAATGTCAGTATGTATTGAAAATAGCTCCCAGAAACTGCCCCATCTGAATCTCAGGATAGCTAAGCATCATACACCTATACATTCCAAGGTTGTGGCTTGGAATCACATCTGCTCAGAGATGAGATCTCTGACGAAAAACCCAAAAATAAAACCTCCATGTTGGTCATGAGTGTATGGGATAGAGATGGTGGATGGTAGAGCACAGGAGGATATTCTGTTTCACCGTCAATCATTTCTAGAAATTAAACACTGTAGGCACTGTAAGAAAATCATACTAAGTCTGGGTGTGGTAGTGCATCCCTGTAATCCCAGCACAAGGGAGGCAGAAATCAGGGGGATCACTACAAGTCTGAGCTGCGTAGTGAGACCCTGTGCACATGCACTGTAAAAAAAGAAAAATGTACTAGACTGTGGTTATTAAATGCATGGCTTTATAGGTTCTGGGAGTCAAACAATAATAGAAAGTGTCTCACACCGGCAGGACCACACTAGAGTGATGAAAGCTTGGTGCTTTGGAATTGGGATGTGTGCTGCTTATAGCCACTGACTATTTAGTTACTGATCTGAAAGAATAATTCATCTCTTTGTAGGCCATCTATGTTCAATAAAAGAGGGTATAGAATTGTAGTGGTGTTGTTTTTAACCAGAGTCTGAATATTCAAAACTTTCTCATATCTGAAAAACTAACAGAAATAGTATAAAGGCTTTTTGGGATGGTGGTCTTTGAAAATAATTTCTAACCAGAAATGAAAGAAAATATCAGAAAGCTAGTTGGCAGTGAATTTATCCTTCAGAATGCAAGGGTGATAGGTGCCGAAGGAGGGACTAAAGGAAGCAATAAGAGCAACAGCGGGGAGGAAAGATTCTTGGAAACATTAAGGAACAGTATTTACCCAAGCAAAATGCAGGCACTCTATGGACAAAACATCAGGCTCACCCTAAAGGGACGGGGGAAAGGAAAAGGGGCCAGTTAGACTGATGCTAAAGGCAGATAAGCCAAAGTAAAGCCTAAGAAGGGAAGTGGAAGTCACAGAATTGAAGGCACGATGGAGACTTGCCTTGAAGAAAATTTTCCTAACCTGAGAAGACCTAATCATGTCACAAACAATGACCTCTGTATTCCTGGAAATCTCCAATAAAAACCGTGCAGGATGATAGTAGATAATGGTTTGTGGTATATGTTACTTTATATTATCTTGTAATCATTTGATAGCCAAACTTATTTAATAAAAAAGCAGAGCCACAACCTTGGAATGTATAGGTGTATGATGCTTAGCTATCCTGAGATTCAGATGGGGCAGTTTCTGGGAGCTATTTTCAAATATGTGAAAATTATGTAACGATGCACTATCGCACGCCAAGAGAAATTCATCAAAATTAAGAATTGAAAATTAGGATTCTGTGACAGGAATCACATACTTTTCTAATGTAGAATGATAACCCCGAACACAGACACATACCATTAAATAATGAGTTTAAGAAAGTGGAGGAATATAAAAACAAATTATTGTTACGTTTTATAGGAAAAGCTGTTGCCCCTCCACCCCGGACTGCAAAATTTTACCCTGAGGAGAGAGCAGTCCCCTGAGGCGGGAAGGCTGCTTCCTCAGCAGCACGAGATCTAGTACTCGCCTTCTCTTTTGGGTCCTCGCAGTGGAGTGTGGGCCTTCACAGAAGAACCACCACACAGCACCTGAATTTAGTACTAAAAGAACCATTAACATTTTGTGCCACACTGTTGTCCTCACTTACAGTTAATAATTCTGAGTTTGAGAAGCTCAAACTCCTAATGATATTTTAATGACATCATTTATTTCCCAGGAACCAAAGGCACTGTCACAGGGTCTCATACATTTTATACAAGCATGGAAGAGAAGGTCTACATAGCTAACAATCAATATGATAGAATAAAAATAACAGCAAAGTTTCAAAAAAAATTCTGTAATAAAATGTCTCACAAAAACTATTATGTGTCGGTTTACATCCTAGTATGCGATTGCTTCTCAAAGTAATTTATCCAAAGTCTTTTTTCAAAATATTTTGACCTAGAATTTACTTTTCCTTGATTTATAATAAAAAAACAAAAGTGACAAAAGATATCACAAGATATATCTTGAATGTATTGCTCAAATGGCTTAGAAAAATACTTGAAAATTATGGACATTTTTCAGTTGTGAAAGGGAAGTTAAATCTCCTACACATTACTGCTGCTAATAAATTCCTGACCACAATGAGCTACCCTCTGAGCAAAAGTCAGGCTTCCACTGATACAGCCATAGTGCCTCCTGTGTTTATAACAGCACACACTTTGTCTACCGCGGAGCGCCATTAAATTTAAGAATTAGAGCAATAAATAAGGGGGGAAGAAATATGACTAACTTTAATGTACTGACAATTTTTTAACAATGGGGATCAGTAATTGACCACTAAGTCTACCATCTTAAAAATTTTAACTTTCTTGAGACATTTTTAACACTTTCTATACAATTTTCAGACATCATAGTTCGAAATTTCCATGCTTTTATACTTGTGAAGTTTAAAGCTAACTAAGAAAGACCCTTCTTAGTCTTGGTTTTAAAATTCTGGTTCTGACTGCTATATCTGTGAAAATGAATGCAGACAGAGCTAATGTCATCCACAAACTTAAATTTCCAATAAATATATCTCTATTTAAACTACTTATTAATATCATTTAAAATTTTTGTTTTCACATTAAAAAATCAATATAGTCCTCCAAATAGTCTTTGTGATTGGTTTGGGTAATCAAAATACCTGCTAGAAACCAGGATGTCCACTGCAATTCTAAGTGACTCCAAGGGAGTCATCCTTTTGCTCAAATGGTCTGGGTCCCAATAACAGTCATGCTGCTATTTGACTTGACCCCTTTCACCACTCTGAACTAGTTTTCTTAAATGTAAAATGAAATTGGACTAGATATTCTTCAACGTCAACTACTGAGTTTGGAGAGTATGTTACACAGTACCATTTGATAAAATGTATGCATCAGTACATCAGTAGTGCAGCTGTTGTCTTCTATGAAATAGAAGAGAAAACAAAAGGGATGGAAGGAAGAAAGAAGGGAGGGGTAAAAAAGAAAGGAAAAGAAAGAGACAAAAAAGAGATGGACTGACTCATTCTTTGCCATATGCTTGCTGTCCACCCAGGAACACTTCGTGACATATTAGCCACCTACAGATATTTTGAGGAATGCTGTTCCAGTCTAAAGTAAAAATAAACTCTGTTGATGAGGAAAAGGTGTGTTTGGAGCAGCTGCAGCTTACAAATGAGAGTAAGTCTCTTCACAAATGAGTCCCAGAGGTAGCTTTGGGCAGCATGCAAGCACTTAGGCTCTGAGTGAGATCCACGCAACAAGGCAGATTCACAGGTGAAGCTGAGAGAGCTCTGTGCTTCAGAAAGGAAGTACAATTCTGGCTACTTTCATCTGCAGAGAAAAAAAAAAGATGTGACTGGCTATCACCTCAGCTCACAGTGGGATTCAGAGTCAACTGCTTATGCTGTTTAAAGGGTGATATGAAAGTCATGATGGTTCATGGCTGTCATCTCAGCACTCCAAAAGCTGGGGCAGGAAGATCACAAACTTGAGCCCAGACTGGGAAACTTAGCAACTTCGTAATATTCCGTGGCAAAATAAAAAGAAAAATATGGTGATGAAGCTCAAGGAGAAGCCATGCATTCAATCCTTAGTACTGAAAAAAAAAAAAAAAAAAAAAAAAAGAGTGATATGAAGACAGAGGACAATCAGCCAAAGCAGCATGCCACAGGGCTCAGCCTCTCTGTTCGTCTAGAATTCCACAAAGGTATCCAAAGGCCACAAGAGCCCTTTCAAAGAGAAAACAAGGAGGTGGAAGCTGAATTACTGCAGCAGCCACAGGACTTAGAAATGAGCTTATTTGTTAGTAACCTGGTAACTCTAAAGTAGGTGTAAACTCTGGTTATCGCCTGAGCAGGAAGAGCAAGACTCCCTGGGTATGTGAGGGAGCACTTTGTCCTGTCCCATTTTGGCAACGGCTGTGCAGTGTTTCTACCTTTTAACTCTAAATCATATCTTGTAACCCTGAGTTTTCAAATGAATGTGTTAAATATGAAGTATGTGTGGAAGGCCATGCTTCCATCAGAAAGTCTTTTAGAAGCAAAGTTCAAAGCATCGGCCTCAACTTCCACCCACACACACCTAGTAATGTTGCTGAGACCTGCTATAGAGCAAGAAGGATCACTGTAAGTTTGATGTTTTCTTCTGATAGCAAGCTGTTATTTGAGTAGACAGCATGTACACGGTAGGAGCAGCAAATGCCTGACTCGATGTTTCCTGGTGTGTGACAATGGGAAAATTGTTTTATCTGCTCCTTGTATCTCAGCTTGAGTCTTTCCTTGCCTCATTCTTTGAGAGCTTAACATGGTGCCTTCAATTTGCTGAGCATCCTGCATCCAATCCTTGGAGTCCTGAATCATTACATGCTTTGATGTGCACCTCTCCAATAAGCTTATAGAGACTTGCAGGGGAAATGATCAAGCAAGGATTTCCAATTAGATAAACTCAGTCTGCAAAGGTAAGAACAATATCAAGAAAGAGGATGTGCATGTAACATATAATATACATATACACACATGTGTACATATTTCTTGTACATAAATGTACACAGGCATGTGTGAAATTGTGTGTGTCTGAAAATACATCTATGTTAGATGTAAATCATTGAAAGATGATGGTAGAATTCATTGCTGCATGTAAAATACACGAATTCCAAGTTATGTTGTCTTAAAAATGTACTGAAAAGAATCTAAAAATAAGTATCTATGCCAGAACTGTATCCCTACCTAAAACCTTAACCACTTATATCTCCGTAATGGGGATCATATCAAGGACCACACTGCAAATGACACTTTCCCTTTTAATGATCTCTGGGTAAGCATTTACTCTTCATGGTCCTACTTGACATCTACACCTAAAAAACTATGTCTGGGTTACCTAACACAATTCACTGCAAAAGTCAGTGTAACATGTCCTACTCATATCCCAAAATGGGGACTTCAAACATGGGGAAGAGCTGGGCATGTTTGCTGAGGACGAGGTATCAGGATGGCCTATCAGCAGAGAAGACATGAGCATGAAGTTGAGCTTATGGAATGATAATCTTGGGCTGTTTTCCAGTCACTTCTTGGATGAAGGAAACCTCCATCCACAAGGTAAACCTAACTCATAGTAAGGATTTGCTCTCCTGTCAAGCACTGACAGACACTTGGAAAAGACAATGAAACCAAGGAGAAACTGATGGCAAGCTCGGGTTCTCCACTGAAAAAGAGGAAATATCATGTCTCAGAAATGAACTCTTGGGGGCTAGCCAGACAGCTCAATGGACTAAAGCACACCTGCTTCGGCAGAGTGCAGTGGCCACATTCAATCCCTGGAATGCTGTGCTGGCTCCACCCCCAAAGCATACTGAGCCAGTGATTAAAACTGGGCAAGGTGGCACCCGCTGGTGATGTCAGTACTTGGGAGACTGAAAACAGGAGAATCACTATAAGTCTGATCATAGTGAGACCCTGTAGACCCTGTACTAAAATACATTTAAAAAAAAAAAAAAAGAAATGAATGCTTTGAATATACTAATCACCACTTTAACTTGCTACTAAAATTATAAAATTCCAAGTTTCTCCAGAGCTGGAGCTATACCATGCTACCATTTCCAAAATATTTAACACTAGCCCTGATGCGGGACTATAAATTCCACCCACGATTATTTGGCTCCCATTTCTGATAAGTGAGTAGTCCCCAATACAGGAATTAAATTTCATGGCTAATGGGCTCTATGATTACTAGGATTGTTGCTATTTAATTTTAAAAATGTTGCTTAGCCAAGACAGTCATTATTTTCTAATGAAAGTTGGATCATTTCATGACATCTCTTCCTGCCACTGCTGGGTGTTGGCAGCACTAATCATCACTCACAAATGGGCTCCATGCACTAGAATGTGGCTGTACAAGATAACTAATGGAAACTTTTCCAGGAGTTTCAAGCTGCATAACATGTTATCCTATTTATATAATATAGCCTGTGAGTCTTTGGGGATGGAGTAACTTTGGTGCCTCGAAAACAATTTCTGGAAGTACATATCGTTTTCACAAAACTTTACGTGAGCAGCATTTTCTCACACTTGCTCAGTACGTTCTTCTCAGCTCTGGGGCCCACACTTTTTCTTCATAAATAAGAGAACAGTAGAATAGATGGCCTGACTCCCACTGAGCAGAATGCCTAAGGAGTTCAAATATGGGAAAGCAACCAGGTTGATGAGCAAGGAGAGACAGAATGGGGATACATGTTACATTCCAAGAATAACTGAAGAAAGAAAAATATAGGCTTCAGTGACAGTCTCAGAAACAAGGGACCAGTGAGGGTGACTTGCGTGCTCAGTTGCCACGAGGCACCTGGCTAGAAGTTTCCTTTATCAGTGTGTGGATCTGTAGCACAGGCCAAATGAGCTCCATAAAATTCAAATCTAGTCTTAGCAATTGGAGTCTTGTGTGGATCCTTGATGAAAAAACAGACAAAAAGCAAAGATCTTGAGTCAGTGATATTTGTATTTGAGACCTCACTATCCTGTTTAGAAGACTGGTTATTTCTGAGCTCCAGAAATTTTCCAAGTTATCTGCATAGTGGATATTAAGGCAATGCCCAATACAATAGGGTACTGTGAACAATGATCAGACAGCATATGGTCAAGGGCTACCACAAGCCCAGGGCTCAATGAGGACTCAGAAAATACTAGGTATTGACACTATTATCATGTCAATAGGTTTATGAGTAAAAAAATAGAAAAAAAAAATACATGACTTCATAATGACCATCCTGAAATAAACTTGGTTTACATCTTTTATCACAAATTTTACAAATATAGGAAGTCAGCCCTCTAAATCCATAAGTTCCGCATCCATTAACCATGAACCAAAACTGTAGCTGTAAAAATTGCATTAGGACATCAGCATCTTGGCTGGGGAGATAGCTCAGTGGTATAAGTACCTGCTAGGCATACACAAGATCCTAAGTTCGATCTCCAATGCTAAGGGGCTGTGGAGACATCAGCATCTGAGGTCCAGTATTCAAGCGAGGTCATCAAACAATCCCTCTGTATACTAATGGGCAATTGTAATTCAGAATGCACAGGGCTTCTCTTAATGTTGAATCTCTTTTTAGTTCATGTAAGTTTTGTTTTTTATAAATAACTAATGACAGGCTTATTTACTACAACCCAGAGTGAAGAAAATCAGAATTTTTAAGATTTTTCAATGTGCTGGATTGCTAATTTCAAAGTTAAATTTGGTTTTTAATTTGTTTTTTCTTGTTACAATTTTTTATTAATTTTGATGAGAAAGAAATAGCAATGAGACAGTTTCAAAACAGGTTAGTTACAATAATTAATACATTGCATATTGTCTTTGTAGTAGTTATTCACAGTACAAGATGCAGACATAATCTGTTATCTAAATAAAATTAGTACAAATCTTTCTTCTCATTCATCTAAGAGAAAGTAGCTGTATATCTATCCTATTTTGTGTATATATATATTTTTTTCACTACAAAGTGGTCCTTCATTTATATCCCCTTTTTTGTTTTGTTTTGTCATAGATAGGTATTCTCTGTTGTTAGAGAAGCTATATTTGGAGATGTGTCTAAAGGACCTTTTCATACCTTTTGATGTCAGTTCAAATATTGTAGCTCTCTCTCTCCCTCCCACTTTCCCTCCATTTCTATTTATGGTATCAGAGCTACTTACAAACATCTTCTAAATGGTATAAGGACCCAACCTTTACTGATTTAACACATGCAGGTGTATCCATAAATGCAGCATCACCAAATTCTTATATATGCTCTTCATCTCTTCCTCCAACAATTTTGTACAATGTGTAACCATTAATTTTCTAATTAAAAGAAAGAGAACTTGAGGTCCACAATGGTTTAGAATACTGTGAAAGCTTACATCATGCTTGAGTCTCCAGTGTGACATCTTCCAGTACTGAACTCATTCATTAAATACCATGGCAGTGCTACTCAGGCTGTTGAGAAGATTCCTGAGCCTATGAACAAAAGTAGCACCAACTCACATGGAGCAGTGAGCAATGAAGAAAGGGAGAACTATTGGAAGAGGACTGGTATAATCTCCCCATATGGTGAGTTTGGTAGAATGTGCTATATGCCTACACAAGAAATACTGCAGCTGTCTGGGGATGGTTGTCATCCACTGTGGCCTGGTCCCATGGCAACCAGACTCCAATATGCCGAACTCAATGTTCTGCCCTGATAAAGCTGGGCTTGGTGCCCAGTAAAAGTACAGAAGATCCTTGTGCCATGACTGCTAGGCTCGTCCATGTGCTGGGGCTGTCTGGTAGAGCTGGACCCACTCATGGTTCCCTGGAGAGAGGCCAGAGCTCGTCAGGCAGTCCAACCTCATCCAGAGGCTTTTCCAACAGACAGAGAAGCTCTGTCATCTGTCATCTTCTATGGGCAGGGGGTTCTCAATTAAATGTGGCTAAAAACATGTTATTACATTCAGAAGAGAATGCAGATTGGAATTGAAAGTACGTGAAAAGGCTGTAGCCTAAATGGAACAGAAGCTGTGTTAATTATAAATTATAATGTAATTCATCTTGTATTTATCAGTAAAGCAGTTTGTTAATAATCATAAGATTATTAACAAAGAGAGAGAATCTGGCTATTTTTATAGCAAGTGGTGTTCAAAGGTATGCTGGCTTAATGGTAACATGAACTCGGCTTTAGTGAGGCTCCACCTTTCCTCGTAAATGAAGCTAAAGCAAGCAAAAATAGCACTGTTGTGGGATTAGGATTTAGTTACCGATGTGTAACCATCCAGGTGGTGGCTGCTTCCTGGACATGGAATGCAGCTTATGCAAAATAAGAAAGTTCTAGGTGTCCGCACCATAGCATTGTGCTGACAGCTAACGATGCTGCACTGAACAACTCAAAGTCACTTAGATTAGACGTCATATCACGTGTACTTAGCATGTTCTAAAAATATTACAAATCTTTTCTGAGAAGAAAGAGATTCCTTGATGTTTGCAAGGTATGAAACACAGTCTTTGAATCATAGAGGCTTAATTTTGAGCACTAGCTGAGCCCCTTAGCACTTGGAAGCTAAGCTCTACCCTGAGCCTGGGCTCCTCATCTGTAAAATGGGGATAATTACCTGTACACTGTGGGGTTGGTACAGAAATTCTATGCAATACCAATGATGAAAACCAATAGTCTGATGTTTGACCTAGAACTAGGATATATCCTGTTTAATGCCTTCCATTATGGAATTGTGACTTTTTAATACTAGCACATTTATTTAATTCAATGTGAAATACAGCTTTGGACTAATCACCTAAAGTGCAACCCAATCTCTATGCTAAGCATGATTTTGCCTTGTGGTAATAAATGTCTGTTTCTTAGAAACTCATGCACACTGGTCCAGGTCCCCCCAAGCTTTACTCTATCACCTAGTGTTAAGAATCAAAATCAAAGTTGAACACAATGATGCCATTTACACATTTCACCATAGAAATAATATGTGCATCATGCTGGTCCTATCCATTTACACTATAAACAGTACAGTTGTGCCAGTTATTACTTCAGTGGTGATTATTAAAAGACCTCAATTTTATTTTGAAATGGCCAGGTCACTCAATTCTGTATAATGGAGTTTTCTAACCATGGGATGCAGTAATGAAAAGCAAAATTATCAATCATTATTCACCACAATATGTTCTGGATGATGCAAACATCGCATTAAAAATACCCCCAAATTATTCTTAGGCAGATTACTAAGCACATAATTGTCTCTACCACCTACCCACAAGTTAATCCAGTAAAAATGACGTTTATCTGAATCTCTATATATATACCTATTTTGATATTTTCCTTAAATATATAAGAAATACATTACCAACACTTCATAGACATATATAAATAGACTCGTACATGCTAAAATACTTTCAGAAAGAGCAGTAACATGGCAGTGTTTAAAAGAATGAAAATTCATATACTGAATCGATTTTAATAAGACACTTGGCTATAGTTTACCATAGCAACAGTGCTAAGAATAGTTAATGAGCATATATCTTTTTCTGCTTTCATTAGAGAAAACATGATGCATGCCGAAAGATGCTCAGAAGAAATGAATACACTATAAGAAATAAAACAAGACCAAAGAAACCACAGGGCATGAATTTTATCTCTCTGTCTTACAACTTCAAACCATGGGGAGTTACAATAAATCCATGATTTAATACGCTGTCTTGAGTAGCACAGGCATTGATATTCATCTGTGTACTCCTCTAGCCACAATTTAGTGATACAGTGGCTTGATGCATTTGACCCTGGCTCTGCCCTCACTCCTTAGGAGCCTGAAGCTGGAAGACATCTTAAAAGGCTATCTGCAAAGTATCAGCTCATACCACTCAGCCAACAGGGTAGCTTAGTACAAAAAACTAACTCACTGAATAGATGCCAATCTACCTTCAGAACCACGGACAGCACTCATAAATCTAGGTTCCTTTTTGAGTTCTGTACTTCAAGGAGTTTCTTTGGGTTCTGCAGAACACAAGTTAAGAATGAGGCAACTCCTCTGAGAAAAGTAATACAGAAGAAGGGCACTTGGACTTTTTGCTAGGACACTTGGTTAGGCAGTGCAGCATGATCCTGGGAGGCTCTCTGAAGGTTCCCAACAGGACAAGCAACACTACAAACTAGGCAGAAAGTACTGAACTTCAAGCTACTATCATGAGAGATTTTAAAAAGTTGGTGACTGATGAAGTGATAAAGAAGTAGAAGAAATAAAACACAGCGAATAAATGCAGAGAAGGGGGCATATGTGCCAGGGCTGGAATGAGCATCTACTGCCCCCTGTATCTACTTTCACAATTCAGCTGGCTACCTGGGCTCCTATATCCTCACTTCAGACCCATGAAATCAAGTTATTGTTCTTGAAGCTAGAAGAAAAATAAAGAAAAGAAATTAAGTAGCTTAGATTAGGTTCTTCAAGTAGCAACTGACATGGAAGGAAAACAAAGGAAAGTTAGAGAGAGAACAAGGAGAAGAGGATGAAGAGGGGGAGGAGGAAGAAGAGGGGAAGAAGAGGAAGAGAAGAAAGCCAAAGCATTCTCTGTGCCATCCACATCTTTGCAGAGTTCCTAAGATACTTGTACTCTTCTGTACACACATTTGCAAATGTACAAATAGGAATGCTCTGATTGTAGAGAAACAGAAATTTGTGTGCGTGTATCTGAGATTTAAAACCTTAAGAAACATTGACATTGCGTATGTCATCTCCTCCTATTCATTTTAAATTCAAGGCTCATTCATATTTAAATAGTATCAGCAGACTATAGTCACCTAATAAAGGATCAACTCCTCATACACAGAAGAAAGTTGCAGAGATGATGAGAACAAAAAAAAAAAAAAGGATAGAACTAGTTCTTGCTTCACTACTTCTTTCACGCTGTCATAAACCCTGGAAAAAGAACAGTTTCTCTGACCACCCACCTCAATTCATTTCTAAGGCAGTGTAAGACCAGTGCTTATTATTATGGAGAAATTTCCACTACTTTTGCAAATCAAGTACTGAACTATTAAATTACCTATGATTATAGGCAGTTAGACAATAATAAAGTATATTTTTATACATAGAAACTTTTCAAGGTATAGAAGATTAAGTATTACAGTGACACAAATTCCAAGTAAGTGTACAATATAATGCAATCATAATCTAAAACACACTATGCTGGACAGTAAAGCGTGCATACTCATATTACTGGTGCATCCTGAAAGTCAGCAAATATTTGCTTATCACCAGTACTCATGTACATTTTTTTTACTAGCTGAATCATTCATTCTGTAAACTTCTTATACATGTCTTCCAAGTGGCTAATATGAAATTTTCATGTGAAAACAAAACATGGCCCTAGTCATAAAGAACAGTAATTGAAATTTAAAAAATGGATGACCCTAGTGTCATAGTGTGTGATACTTATAAGATATTTTGAAAAATTTAGGGAAATCTAAAACCAGTAGAAAGCCAGCGAGATTGCTCAGCAGATTAAGTGCCTTCTTAGGCAAATTTAGGGACCAGGATTCGACTTCTGACCTCTCATGCCACACTGGCCCCATCCCCATGTGCACTGAGCCAGCCACCAAGAGCCAGAGTGGTAGTGACCACCTATAATCTCAAAGCTAGGGAGGCTGAAAACAGGAGGATCACTGGGAGTCACAGATGCATTGTGAGATCCTGTAGCAAACACATAAAAAGGAAATAAATAAATAAAACCAGGTAGAAGACAGCGGGGAACACTACCTTAAGGTACATGTTTCAGATGAATCCTGATATTATTTAAGGAACAAAACAAATATTGTCAGGTAAATTATGCTTGAAGGGAAAACATTGTTTAGGGTACATTTTTTTCAAGATTATTTCATGCTGACCTTGCATTAATGGTATTCGTCTATACACATGTAATATTCTATCCACTGGGGTTTCAACTGTCCCCCTCCCTCCTTCTCTCCCTCCATGCCCACCTTTTCTCCCTCGCTCTTCCTTTCCTTCCTTGCTTCCTACAGGCAGAGCCTGGCTTTGCCTCCATTTTGACAGCCTTTGTAACTTTCTTGATCAGTAATTGTGTCTTCTCTTTGAGGTCCTCTTTTGAACTTGGTAGAACACCTAAGTAGCTCTCTAATTTATAGGCTACATTAAACATTTAATATGAATTGCTTTTACACCTTTACGAGTGTCATGACTTCATCGGATTGTGAAAATGATTCTTTCACAGGATATCCTAGATTTAAGATGCTAAAAAGACAAAAAGTATCTGTAAGAAGCTCTGGATTATCCTGTAATCCACAGGGAGACTTAAGGTTTAGAGAACACAAGACAATCTTAATAATACAACAAAATTTTATTCTACACTGCCAGACAATGTTGTCCCCAAACTGTCACACAGAGATCAGAATTAATGCACAATGGCTTACTATCATCCCTACAATGTATTAAGTATCTTTTATGATTATGAGAACTATGATGATATGGTCCTCTTAGAAGTAAAGAATTGCCAGTGTCATGTGTGACTACAATACGTTCAATTTTGCTTAAGCTGCCATTATCCTAATCTGCTGGGAATATAACTTTCAAATACTGAAGATTCTGCAGTGTCTGATATGAAAATTTTCTACTGTTAGGAAGAAAGAAGACCTAGTTATTGTCTCCAACGCATTTTTGAAACAGTACACTATTATGCAACACTATCAATGGCAATAGCGCTAAGAAAAACAAAAATAAGGGCCTGAGAAGGAAAAACATCTTTTTGTACTTTGAAAATTCTTTAACTGTTTTCCCCCAGAATATCAAACTACTCAGTATTAATAAATGGATTGTAATCCATCAAAAATAGTATCATGCAGGGTCTTAGGTAGAATCCCATAATCAGCCTTTTAAAAGAGTGATCAGAAATATGAAAGAATCAAGTGAGAACAAAAGCCAAAAAAGCGCAGCCATTTACTATCAAAAGCAGCAAAAATACTAAGGTGATAAAATATCAGTGCTGAGGCTATAGGCTTCTTCTTCTCCAAACAAAGAGTAGCAATCATGGAGCTCTTGAGTAGCCCGCAGCTTTTAGAGCCTATGAGGGAAATGCCATGCATTGATTACTGATGTGGTTTATGCTACCAACTCCCAGCCATGCAACACCCATCTGAATGTTTCACCAGCACAGGAAGCCATTGTCTAACTAGGGAAAAAGAAGAGGCCAGAGTCCACACTTCTGTAATGATCTGAAATTTCTGAAGGCCAGGAGGTTACCATGAAAATGAATAAGGTGTACAAATGCATGCACAAAGAGAACTGACTGGGTAACAATAAAGAAACGTATTTCTTTGGGTATATACAGGGCAAATTCCACTGTAATCAAAGAAAATTGGGTTTAGTTAATATATGGCAGAAAATGGGCACTTCCGACCATAGGATACCATGCGCTTTTCAATTCCTCTTAGAAAAAGAGACATATTCCCCAAAAATGATAGCACTGCTTATGTATAAAACATGTATTGACAGTGGGATTGCTTTCTATTTCATTTGATATGTGCAGTCACTTGGATAATCAAGTAATTTTTATCTATATCACCTTGAAATTATTAGCAGTAACTAAGAATAAAGACTTAGGACATTATAATTATAGACTGAAAAAAAGCATAGCTAACTTGTAAAATATTAACCTTGACAGATGCTTTCTAGAGAGTATCTACTGCACAACACTCATTCAGATATTTAATTAAAATCCCTGGTCCACCTAACACTGGTCCATGGGAATAGCAAAGCTTCATTATTCAACACGACTCTGCACTAATAGATGTGTGCACTCGGTTGGAACAACTTTACCTAAAATAATGTGTTATTAAAGAGCTCTGATGAAATGCTCTATGTAAATGGGAAAGGTCTTCCACGATGGATACTTAGAAACATCTTGTAGAGAATACCTGTGGCTAGAAAAGGCAGCCAGACTCTTCACATAGATGGACAGCGATGCATTCCCTGTCTTTTCAATATAATATTGGATCACGTAGATAGTAACTTTCACTTCGTAATCATGTACACTTAAGGGCTTCCCAAACTTCAATAGCTCTTTCTACGCATCCTTCACATGCCTACTTCTAGTCATGCCCCTACCCTGCTCTACCACTACGAAGAGCTCACTGCTCCTGTGCAGTTGATCCCAGAATACTAGAAGTGGTGTTCCCAGTCTTAGTTCATGCATAACCTATATTTGGCAAACCTGTCTTCTATAATTTCGTTGATATTAATTTTATCTCTCTTGCTCCCACAGCCATACCTGAGCCAGTTTTCCTCCATGGTGCCACTCAAACTCTATCATCTTTGTACACATGTTCTATTTACCTCAGCTAGCAAGATTTCATAGTTCTGCAGATCACACTAAATTAAAATACTTTTGTAATCCTTTTTGTAATCAAGTAATGCTTTTATTGCTTCACTTAAAGTCTGTATTAAAATAATAGTTTGTTCTTTTACTGCAAATGTGGATGCCAATAAGAAAAACCAGATCTTGAAAATGCCTTCCAATAGAGAGTGGGCTTTTGCATTACAGAGAGATATGTGGTACCATAACTTCTCTCTGAGCTGTATCTGGATTTGAAATTGTATGTTCATCTGTTACATTTTTCTACCATTATAACAACACCACAGCACACCGGCACTGTGTCTCCCCTCCTCAGGCAGTCATCATCCAATCCCATGCTGTGGAAGTGTGATTCCAGGGTGGCACTACTACTCAAAAGTCCCTGCAAGTGGGTGCTGCCTGTCCCCACAACACTCACGCTATCCACCAAACCTGACAATTATCACATTACCACTGTCACTCCTCCATTCTCTACAATGTTTCTTGATTAGGGAAATAGGAAAAGGTCAGGGAAGCCCAGCAGTTTTGTTCTATCCCACCAAATGATGTACTGGTCTTTGTCAAAAGGATACTTTTTCCTGCCCTGTGAAAAATATCTGTTCTCACAGAAGGCAATCAGCCTTCAGCCAAAGATTTGGGGCTAAAGCTTTGATATACCCATGTGGACCCCTGAAAACATCCACGCCAATCACACGGCAACAAGCCATGCTCAGAAAACTGTCATGTTCCCCTTTGATTTCAATGAGGACTTCTGTCTGAAGGCTGTTTCTTCAAAGAGAATATTTGTTGGGGCACTGTCTACCAACACAGCGATGCTCTATTATTTTCTGAGGCGATTTTTCAATTCCCAAAGGCTAATTAATTATAGCTCTTGAGATGGTTAAAAAAAAAGCTTTAGGTAATTAAATAAACCATTAAAAGTAAAAAAATGCCCCCAATGTCCTAATTAGCTCATTAAAGGTGAACATTAATTAGTCATCAGATACAGTCTTAGACAAAGGTCACTATCCTCACTACAGGGAAACTGGAGACCCCTATCACCAGAGAACATCAATCCACAAATCAGAATATTATCTGCAAAGTGCAGCAAAGAAATAAATAAAACTGCTTCTAACTCCCAACTAGTGTGGCATATGTCCTTGTTTGATTTTTGTCTCTTTGAAGAGATGTTCTTTCAGCTACCCACAATGCAACAATCTGAGCTTAGTCAGGTGTAGGGCTCCAGTATGTAAGACCCAACGAAATGCATTTGGTTGAGAGCTTTCAGTGAAGAATTGTGAGTAATTGGAAATATCTGAGGAAGAGAGAAGGTTATCATAAACCATAACTGTTATTCTAAAAGAGAAAAATAGCATTGGTGCAAGCAGAGTTATTATACATCTTACTCTGTTCTGACAGTCACATCTTCCAAATATGATCCTACACACATAACCCTAACCATGAGTATAATAACTAGGACTATTATTTACTCATGATAGCTTACCACATGCCAGGCACCAGGCACACACACACACACACACCCCAGACAGTCTTCAAATGACATTTTCCTACCTGTTTCGACAAAGAAATGAACAGAGATTACTCCCAAAAGTTAACCAAGTTTGCCCACAGCAGATCTCCAGCAGTAGGAACAAAGGATTCCAAACACTTCCACTTGCTTTCACTAAACGTGATCTGCGCATCCAGCCACGCTCTCTCCAAACAGGCAGGATGACATTGGTGAGGAACACACTAATGTCCCTGGTGAGCATGTGCATCAGTTCTTCACTTCTTCACAAGTGCAGAGGAATGCCGATCCCACAGCAGAACGCTGCCCTGTGCGGTAGCCTAGACGGATGAGAGGCCAGCGCTCCCGTTGCTCCCTTCACACAAGCTCTCCTACCCTTCCCAAGTACCTCAGATGTCAGAATCATCCTGTCTCAGCAGGTTGGACACTTCAGGTTTGATGACATGTTGTCATGAGAACTTGCATTTTAATGTTTGTTTGTTTTTCCTTATCATTGAGAGTAGAATTACTGGAGAACAGAGGCAAATGTCCCAGGAACCTGAAGGGATGAACTGCATCAGTTAGGAATATTTATGATAGCATTAAGCAGATGCTCTCTTCCTGGTGAGAGGCAGAAGTCACTGTTTCCTGGGCATGACACAGACTCTTCTCCATGTTCAAAATATAGCCACACAGATGCATATGCTGTGTCCATGTTTAAGGCAAGAAAGGAGAAGCCACAAAGCTACACAATTCCATTTGCTAAATAGTAGTCTTGGGAGAATCCCTCTCCAATATAAGTTAAGAAACCTCTTCGCCATTGTTGACAACAGAAGCCAATGAGACAGAGTGAGGTGGCAGTTAAGTCTCCAGTCTGACAGCAGCTAAGCATACATCGTGTGCACAGTCTCACTCTGGGTAAGATGTGCGGCTTCTTGATTTCCTTCCTTTCCTCTTCCACCTCCTGAAGTGTCCTTTCCCCTCCTTCTGCCCATCTCCTTCCTCAGAGAACTGTCCTGTATTGGCTTCAGTGTGGGAGACACTACTCAGATTGATAGGCCATCGGTGCACCTTTTCCCAAAACTCCTGCTCTCCTCAGGGTCCACAAAGTAAGTACTACCTATGGCAGCTCATGTTTACCCCCACAGCAAGCCTGGGTGCCAGCATTCCCAGCGCATGCTGAATTCTGAGTTGAAAACCAGCACAAGAATGAGCAAGGGAGTGCCAACATCCAAGCAGTGTTTAAATGGGATGATGTGGCTACTGCTTCCCTTGTATTATTTTTTAATGTGCAAGAAGAAAATTATCTGATTTGACAGAGACATTGTTTTTAAATTTCTGGAGGAAAGTTAATAACCCTTAACTTCATCCTTTTAAACATAGCTTAAAAATGATTTCCCTGGAGGGAAAAATACCTTGAATACCATAGGGACTAAAGCACTCCATGTAAACAGCTCCCCATGTAGTTGTGAAGCTTGAAGGTTAAGCTACCGTTATCACCAGGAAACTGGAAGAAGTTCAATCCAGTAACTTAAACAGGAGAACACTGAAAAATATTTAACTTTCAGCAATTGATCTTTTATTTATATTTTGCTTAATTTTCTAAAGCACATTTATACATAAAACTCTAAGATTGATAGAAAAACCATAGCATGTAGGTGAAACAATTGGCTGAGTTACTAAATCTCCCAAGACCAAAATAATCCCAAAGGACTTTTAAAACTGGAAAATGATGGCACTATTCATTAGTGAACCTGTAACAACTCTGCTCAATCACAGTGTTGTTCTTTTGCAGAAATGACATACAGGAGATGGGGTGGATTATTTCTATTTATAACTTGACATTTTTCCAGAAAGGATTTACCAGTGTTGTTGACTTCAGGAAAGAAAGGCTTTCCCCAAAACAGCAGTAACAAGATGAAAACCCACACACAAAATGCAACAAATAATAAGCAACTCTGCATAAATAACTTTAAAACCAAGGAACTAGAACATATACACACGCTATGAAAATAGTGGATACCAATAGTCAGTTCTATCACTGTGATTAAACTTAAATCTGGCCCCAAGTTGCCAAGCAGACCCATAAAATATGCAACAGGATTAGAATCAAGTAACAGGGGAAAAAAAGAACCAGAAGAGCAGCACTTTAGCATTCTCTAGCATTCCATTTTTTAAAATCCATTTTCCACATGCTGGAAAGTCAGTGTGTTATAAAAAGAAAAAAACTGGCTATAACAATATTTTCACTGAAAATGCATTCCAATTTTTCACACAGCTCTTTCTCATAATGGTTGTTTAATGACAGCTCCATGAAGGTGATTTTTTCAAGGGGCTTTTCCAATGTGGCTCAATTAAGCAAGTGGCAGTTGCCCTGAAAACTGATGATCCCCCTTTACAGAGCTCTGAATAGAGCTAATATTGCTTGGTCTTTCAGGAAAAAAAAAAAAAAAAAGACGTGTCAACAATCACTCCAGGAGAAACCCCTCCAGAAGCAGCAACAGGGGCCCCTAAAGGACTCGACCCTCTCCAGTGCACACCTGCAGCATCTGCTCCCTGTGGTAGCTGCTTGTTTGTACCAATAACCAAAGGACTGGCGACAGGTAGCAAGGGCTGGTCATGATGAACAGGACTTGAAGTCAAAGGGAGAACAAAGTTCCCAAAGGCGCTCCAGAAAGTATCACCAAGAAAGTACGCTGAAACCTTTTAAATGATTAAGGATGCGATGCAACGAATGGCGCGTGCTCGTCCCTCCAGCTCCATTGCTCCTCCTCACTTCACACTCATTGCGTCATTCTCGGCCCTTTCTGATCCAGGCCCTCAAGTCCTCTTTGTGTCTTCGGTTGCGTTTTTGAGGCTGCCAATGTTCCACGCCCAATTTCAGTGTTTCCGTTTCTTGGTCATTTTGACTTGGGGGCATTGCTACCACTCCCATGGTATCAGATCCCATGAGTAAGGGGGCGGGGGGTCAGGACACACTGTGATGTTCGTACTTGAGAGAAATTGCAAAAAAATGGTTGATCAATAGGGAGTGCTTAAAAATACAGCAAGTGTTAAAATTTAAAAAAATGCTACACACTGCCACTAATAACATCAAAATTCTTACATTACTACACATTGCTATTAATAGCCTCAAAATACTGACATTACTCCCTATTAGTTCAAACTTAGTTATTCCATCACTTTCAGCAATGCAGGTTTATTTTTATTGTGGTGAGACTTTATGCTAAATATGCTCTGCAATCATTCCGATCACCATGTTATATCACCTATAAAAAGTAAAACTACTCCCAAACAAGTAATTAGATCCCTGCAAATAAAGAGAACCTCAAAGAACCATGGAATTTACCTATAAATTCATTAATAGTAATGACTTTGTTACTCTAAGAAATATAAATTTTAATAAAAAGACAAACCTTATCCAAAATAAGATTTTAAATATTAATTTTAGTTATAGTGAAGTTTCAGAGAACAAGCAAACTTAAATTCTACTAAGGAAGACACAAATGCAAAATTTAAAAAAAGGAATAAAGGAATATAATGTGAAAAACAAAACAAAACATAAAGTAGTAGATTTCTAACTGGTAGTCAATTTATTACATCCAGATGAATTAAACTACCATGGTGATGGGTGCAGGAGGCCCACCTGAGGGCATAAATGGCAGAACAGGAGAAGCAGTTGGAGCTGTTGAAAGCTGCTGGTTCTCTTGGGCTGTTCTGCTGGAGGGCCTTGCATGCTGGCTTTCCCAGTGAACTTTGAGGGAACTTTGCTTCTCATCTTGAGCATCACTTCCTGGCTCTAGAGGGAAAGAGGGTACACTGCTCAACCTCACAGAGAAAACTGTCACACTGGCTTTCCTGATGGGGCCTCAGCTTTCCTCATCACTGGAGGAGCTCGGGACCTCACTGTTGCTGAGGATGGCTGTGGTACTTTTTAGGGAGCTTAGGTGCCTCCCTTGAGCATTGCTTCCTAGTTCCAGTTTTGAACCCTCAGCTTGCAAGCACAGATCCTTCATCCCACTGGCACAGACTTAGATTTGCTAGAAGCTACTGACCCTTGGGCCTTTCCAGAACAGATCCATAAAGGAGACCTGCATGAGACCTTGTTGTGGGCTCTAGGCCTCCCGTGGCCTTGTGGGAGGCATTTTTATGAGCTCAAGGTTTTCAGCTGGACTCAGTCAGAATATCAGGATCTAGGCCCTCAGCTGGAGTCTTTAGTGTTTATGTGAGTGGACAGATTTCCTGCTCTTCTTATATATGGTTCTTGGGTGACTCATTTTATAAAATACTATTATATAATGTGTCCTGTATTATATTATATCCATTGCAGAAACTCCAAACCATGACAGTATTCATGTTCCTTGATTAGCGGTTCTCCTCCAAGAAACAACAACAACAAATAAAGAATCAATAGGGGCAAACACACACACACACACACACACATATACACACACCCACACACACACACACACACACAAATAATGTTCTAAATTTCCCATCAGTCTCAAGGAATGGCACTTTTAAAAGAAACATTTCCTTTGTGACTCAGCAACTACCCTATAATCAATATTATACTAAAATATACCTTTTTATGAGAAAATCATATAGGACTAGGGTACCTTTTATATTGTGTTCTGAAGTATTATTCATTTCTACTTTTGACAATAAACAATTATTGCTTCTCACATTGAAAAAGTTCAACATAACTTTTGAAAGCTTAACCTATGAGTTTAAATGAGAAGTAGCTTTTCCAATATTAAGTTTTTTTTTCCAAAAAGAACAATTTCTTATTGAATTAATTATTTAAAATGACATCCAAATAACACTTAGATGAAAAACCATTTATTTTCAGCCATCGCTGGAGTTTTCCAAAGCACACTGAAATTTCCTTGCAAAATGTCTTGTCAGATCCTTATAAATCACACCATGTTCAGCCAGTTCACTTAGCACTGAGCAGATTGCAAGATGCAGCTCTCCAGCCTCAGGCTGCCTGAGGAAGCTCCAAATTACAGTAATTACAAATTTAACCTCCCTTAAATAAGTTAAGAATTGCAATGGGATAACTGTTTTGTCTGAAAGGCTTTGGGGAGATAGTCAAGACGGCTGCAAACAGCATTCAACCTGAGGCTGTGCAGACAGCTGAATCACTGTGCTAACAGGGAGGCGAGACATAGCCTACTGAGGAACTCCACCAACTTGCTCAGAAGAGAGCACCACTGCCCACACAGGTAAAGAGAGTAACAACCCACAGAGTCAAGACCAGAGCTTGTTCCAGATCACAGCCTAACACTCGTCCTGTGCACTTGGACTCAGTGCTGTTACTCAGATTCATCCGATACCTTTACACATACTTTTTTAGGACAATAGATGCTGTCCATGACAGCTCATCCCAGCAACAATGTAAGGAGACCCACACAGTAATCTTAGATGTTCTCATAGTCTTGGTCAAAAACACCTGAGAAAACAACTATATTTCTTTTCCATAAAGGTTTTAGCATTTCAACCTGTATTCCATATAAAGGTAGACATAAAATTTTTTTTTTTTTTTTTTTGGTATCAGGTCTTTGGAATTCAGTGTAGTTTATTTATTTATTTATCTATTTATTTTGTATTTTAGGACAGTGTCTACAGAGTCTCACTGCATAGATCGGACTTGTAGTGATACATCTCCTTACAGCTTCCCAAGAGCTGGGATTACAGATGTATGCCACCACACCCAGTCTCAATCACAATCTCAGTGCACCCTGGGGGTGGGGCAGGCATGGAAGGCCCAGGGATTGAGTTCCTGGCCCCTGAGACTGCCTAAGCAGGCGTTTTATTACACTGAGCTATTTGGCCAGCCTTTTAGTTTGGTTTAGACAGTTACAGCATATCTCAATTTGGACTAGTAAATTTCAGGTGCTCAAGGACCAAAATATCTGATGACTTCCATAGCTGACAATGTAATTCTAAATTTTTGAATTTCTCTCTCAAAAGGCAAGCTCCATTAGTAATATAGATCTCTATCTAAACACAAGAATCTTTATAGAAAAATCACTTAGAATTACACCAATAATGATTTTTAAAAAACCTACAAATACTGAGCTGTAGGTTGGAACAGGCAATGCCTTTTGTTTTTGACTGATAACATTAATTACTAAAACTTTCTGTTTGCATGACACAATGCTGTTTCTATGGATAAAAATAGAGAAGGACTGTGAGATACTGAAAGCATGCAGGGATAATAAAGTGACTGCCAGAAGCCAAGGTCATTCTGCCTGTGATCATGGGGCTACCTTTCTCAGATTCTATTCTTCAAGATGTTTTGCACCTTTTGTCATATGGAGCTGTTGCTCTCCACAGTGCATGAATACTTTCTTTCTACATCATCTGCTAAATACTTGTTTCCCTATGCACAGATTCTGTATCTGTATATATCTTCCTAAGCAGATCATCATGCCTTGGCCTTTGTAACTCAGCTCACATATTACTTATCTAGTTCCTGAGCACTGGGAAGTACAGCACTCCCTGTTCATAACGGTGCTGGATATCAGCCAACCTGATTCATAAGATTAACTGATGCATGTTCAGGTATTTATTTTGACTTTCAGAAAATACTTTAAGAGAGCGGAATGAAAATATAACCCTTGTAAACATTCCAGATTTCTAAATAGGAATAAAAGAATAGAATTGGAGAGAAAAAGCTACAGTTTTTAAGTCCCAGAGCCATACTGACCAGACAGATTATCTAAAATTACTCCTTCGAATCAGAAGATTACTCTAAATCAATGGAAACATACACGCATGCGTGCGTGCGCACGCACACTCACACACACGCGCGCGCGCGCGAACAGTTTATTAGCATTTCAGTAAACAACTCCATTAGCCTGATACAAAATTATCTTCTTGTGGCCTTGAATCAACAACAAATTATTGCTTCAATGCTTAGCAATCAGAGAAGCAAAACTCTTGAGGATTTCTCAAGTGATTTAGAGAATCTGTATCACTCCTGAATAAAGTTATATTTGGCTTTAGACATAGTTTTAGCCACTGGGACTATTAAGGTGTATTATGATAAGAGTTCTGCTAGCCCACTGTTATAAACTATAAAGCTAATCACTGCTAAGCATTTTATGTCTAACTTCTGTGAATAGCTTAGTGCTAAATAGCTTATCACAGAATATCTCTACTTGACTTTCTGAGAAAAGGTTAGTTTACTTCTGGAGTGTTGGAGGAAATATCAGTTTAGCCTTTATAATTTGGGGTGTCTCTTTGTCCTTTTCGGGTTCTCTCTGCTGACTTAATTTCTCTTCCAGCAGTTTGGGAGTGCATTAAACAGGACCTGGTATTCAATACCGCACCCATCCCAGTCCATCCCAGGTAGTCTTGCATAACACACTATAAGAGCCCATCACAGCCCCACTCCTTTGCTGCATGCTTAAGCAGACCGCCAATGCTCTGACTTGGGAGTAGGTGGGAAATACAAGGCTCCTTCATGATGCAGCTCAAAGGATCCCACTGCAGGACAATTACAGTGCAGAAGGCACTGATATGAGTCCTATGATACAGGACTTCCAGACTTCTTAGGACCAGCACACATATCCCTCTCCCAAAAATGACCAAAGAAATGCCACTGCACACTTCTCAGGACCCCCTGCTCTGCTGCAGCCCTCTAACAGGGGTTTGGAAACAATGCCTTCTGAAAGCGACTTCTGTGCTAACAGGTTTGGTTATTTTTGAGCTTCCATGGCCAAAAGAAATTAAAGTTGATCTGGTCATATTATAATATGATTAACGGCTGCATTCTGATTTGAAATGACATTTACACTAATCCTCTTGAGAAATTTAAAAAGAAAAACTCAGGAAACTTGACCATTCTTCAGAGAATCAGGACACAGTAAAATTAATAATGAGGACATAATGACACTGCAGAGCTCTTGAAGCCAATGGTCAAAGACTCAAGTTCTTGTTAAATTTTTGGGACCATGGGCAACTCAATTAACATCCCAAAGATTCAGCTTTGAAGACTACAGTTTTAACCAGTTCAGAATTATGATAGTCTTTGAAAAATCTGATACAAGTCTTTTATTAAATATTTTATATAAATTTACTGAGACCAGAGATACCTCCCTATTCTCAAATCTCTCCCAGGAGCCAAGTTAAGAATTTCTATTTCCAGTCATTGTAACTGGGACCCAAGCCCTACGATATGTGGTCTGTGAGAGTGTCACAGCTCCAACTCACAATAACCCTTGGGTACTCAAGTTGTGTTTGTGGAATCTTCATGAAGAATAGAACGATAAGCCCCAATGAAACAGTTTATGTGACAGAGATTTATAAATTACAAAATGTTCTACAAATGCACAATTTATCCTCTTAAGGTCATTGCACTCCACATATGAAGCTCTATTCTAATTGGTACTGTCAGATATACAAATCACAATTTGCACTTTTCAAGACATTATAGTTTTTTCTATAAACATGGAGTTTTCTAAAGGTTAAAATTGTGCTCCAATTAAAATTTTGTCCTTTGAAAAATCTTTGTAAATATCAATAAATAAGCATTAAATCAAACTCACTAAGAAATGCTGCTTTCCTCTTGTATTTTTTACTTGATTGTAAAGTATCACTCTTATTTTATATGTCAACACTGGACATATGATTCAGCCTCTATAAACTCCCATATTCTGTCAAAATTCCATTTCCTGCCCTTCCCAACGGCCTTCCACCTGCATCCCCATGCACTTTTTATGGCTTTCCCTAGTCTTGGTCATCATCATCTTTCAGTTAAGACATAAAAATGTTCTCATGTTTTTCTCCCTGCAATTTATCCTTTGCCTATTTCAGATCACTTTTCTACAAAAGTAAGTTTGGTTATGTGCCTTTCACACTTTAAAAATTCATGACCATACAGAGTTGATATCATATGGGAAATACTGCAAATGAAGGACTACAAAAGCTGCCCTTTTTCATCTGGCCTTAATGTGCCTCTCTTCTGTCCACACAGCCCTGTAAACACTGTCATGTACCTGCCATGTATTTCAGATATTTCCGTCTCTACCACAGAGCCAAGGTTTACTTTCAATCTCTTTGGCCTCTAATTTTCCTTAGAGGCCTTACTTAGCTCAGAGGTACTTTACCAGTGACATCTCAATCAGATAGCCACTCAGTGAGCTGTACAGAAAGAGCATCCTTCTTGCTTCTGTAGTATTTACATTTGGGCATAGAAGTCAAACCACAGTAACAATACTTATCTGTCCTTCTGTGTATCAGACTGTAAGATTTAATTTCTGCATTAAAACAATGATGATTAAATTTAATATAATGATATTGTTTATGGTGATGAATGATGTGAGAAAAAGATTTCAACTTACTGAAACTTTATGTCATTCAAGTTATCTACTTTACCTGCATGCTGTTCACAGAAAAATGTCTCCAAAGGGAACATAAATGCCAGAGATGAGCATCAAGATTTGCCAGGCTTTACATAGGGTATTTTTGCTTAATCTATGAAACCTGTCTGAGATAAAATTATGACCCTACCTCACAAATTAGAAAAGTGAGGTTCAGAAATGTTAAATTATATATTTAATGACACATACTCCATAAACAGTAGAAAGATGATTTGTTCCCAGGATTGCTGGCAAACTACTATTCTCAAATTCTCTGTTGATGAAGTATCAATGATCAACTTAATAAAATTCTTCTTGAGAAGATTCAGAAAAATTTCCTAAAATATGTAAAATGCTCCATAGCTTTGGCTTCAAAGCCTGGTGGTGGCCTCACCTCGGGACTCACTGAGGAGTTATGGTGTGTTTTTGAAGCTTAGGCTTTTGCCTTTGTGTTGCACACAGATTGGGGGGCTTCAGCACTGGCCCCACCTGCATGTGATTTTCCACCATTCATGTGATGACTCAAGAAGATTCTAAGCTGGGACACATCTGCCAAGAACTTGAGAAACGCCCTCACCCAAAGAATATAGGCTACTCCTCCCTTTCCCTCTCATGGATTTAAGCATTCCAGAAACTGACAGCACAATACAGTGTTGCTCCATAGCCTCAGACCTCAAATGTCAGCCCTCTCTTCCAGGCCACATCTGTCCTCAGTCCAGGTGTGGTACGGCACACCCATAATCCCAGCACTAGGGAGGCTATAAATAAAGAGGATCACTACAAGTCTGAGCTGTGCATTGAGATTTTATAAGTTACACAAATAAATAATAAAAAAACATGCCTCTGTCCTATAAATCTTCAACATCCTAAGGATTTTCCAATCTCGTTTTCTCTCATTCTGCATCCAGACTTCTATTTCTGGGCTTCTCTTCAACAAACTTAAGTTTCTAGGGCCGAGCATGTTGACCCATGCCTGTAATTCCAACACTCAGAAGACTGAGGTAGGAGCATCCTGGGGAGTTCTAGCCTTTCAAGGTCAGTGAAGACTCAGGACATAGGAGAACCTGTACTGCAATATCATGAGACTCAGGTGAGCTCCAAATTTTCTGAGCAAGGAGATTGTGGAGCCACAGAGGAAAGAGATTGAAGTTCTAAAGTGTGCTTGGGGAGAGTCACATGAAGAGAAAACTTTCACTCAGGCTCTCACAGAGAACAATCTGGTCAAGCATTGGCCGTGACTCATCCACATGGATGACACAGACAAAGGAACTACAGAATAATGTACAGGACGACAAGATAAACCCTGAGAAGACTTCAATGACCACATAGGAAATATAAAGTTCATGTGTTGGTATATAACTTTTGATCTACCTAGGTCTTAACCATCCAGCAGAAAAGTATAAAAGTATAAAAATTAAGTATACATCGTGAGCCCATAATATTAAGCTGAGCTGTAAATGGATATGGTCAACAATTTCTTTGAATAACTCACTATGGTTGCAGAATGCTGGACTGTATTGGATTGTGGTGCCGAGTTGAAGCACCTAAGGTAGTTGAATGTCAATGGAGTGCCCACTTTTGACAGGTGTAGACAAAGGAAGGGTTGTAGAAAGAAAAAATCATGATGTGTGTGTGTAGACAGTACAGTTGGGATAGATAACGCTGTGCTTCTACATAATTCTATGAGAGGCAAGATCTGCACTAATGGTGGTTGGACAGGATATTATGTCGGCTTTT
>PVKA01012098.1:0-58842 GCA_004027165.1 Ctenomys sociabilis | reverse complement strand
TCTCAAACCCACCAATTATTTTAAAGGTCAACCTAAACTAACCAATGCCATTCGCTTCTGTAACTGCGCTTACAAGACCCTTCCTCCCTTTGTCTTCCGGCTTAAAACCCAGCCCACAGTCAGCTTGGGGCTTCTCTGTTCCTGCGTGTTCAGTGAGCCCCATGCATGCATGGAAAATAAAATCCCCTTGCTTTTACATAAAAAAAGTCTCTTAAAGTCTTTCTTCACGCGGTGGGCTTCTCAGACCTAACAATAGGACTCATAGGATCCACCTGTGTTCAGCCTCCCAGGAGCTGGGATTACAAGCACACTACCACACCTAGTTTCAGTTGCCTTCTCAGCATGCTCAGGGGGCGGAGCCAGTACGGCATACCCAGGATCAAACCCTGGCCTGTGCCTGTCTAAGCAGGCACTTTAGTCTGCTGAGCTATCTGGCTGGCCTTCTAGTCCACTGTTAAAGTGGTGAGGAGGAAAAAAAGAAGCCAGAACTCCTCAGGCATTTTCCATAAGGCTTCTCCTTCTATATTTAGTGTATTAAGATGTGGGGGCTTGTGGTATCAACACCCCCATTTCTCACATGTGTCCAAGAGTCTGATGAAATGGAATCTACACCATCAGAAGAGGCTGATGGCTCAGGAGACAGAGTGCTAGGAATTCTGAATACTCCTTAGATGGCAGAATATTTTGGAGGCCTCAGAAGACCTAATACCTATATTTTAAAAATGTAATAAGTCATTTTGGTAAGGTTATTGAGAATTCCTTGTATGATATGGAAAGGATGTAGCTCTAGCCTGAAAAATCAACTCACAGCCCTAACAACACACTTATTTTCCATAAACCAACTGTATTACAAATGTGACTGCAAGTTAAGTGCTAGGTGACTCAGACATGTTGTCTATTACGCTAATCTTCTTGCTCTTGGAGGAGGGCCTAATTTGGTTCAGGCCTTACATACATTAGGAAGAATAGTACAGTGGTAAAACAACTTTTCCTGCCCTTATGTTTATCTTGTGTGTTTGTGTGTGTGTTTGCGCATGCGCGCGCATGCGCATGTGTGTGTGATGTGGGAGGTCCAACCTATGGCACTGAGCTACTACTGAGCCACATTTCAGTCCTTTTTATTATTTTGAGAGAGGGTATAACTAAGATGCTTCTCAGGCCGGGCTTATACTTGTGATGGTCCTCTTGTTTTAGCTTACCATAGTGCTGGGATTACATGCATGTGTCCCCAAGACTGGCCTGGTCATGTTTTTTTTCTTGTTCATTTTGTTTTGTTTTGATTTTTTTGGTATTGGGGATCAAATTCAGGACCTTGTGCTTGCCAGGAAGGAACTTATCCCACTGAGCTATATTCCCTGGCCCTGTTTATTTTTTGTTTTTTTGTCTTTTTGAGACAAGGTCTCACTATGCAGTTCAGGCTGTCCTTAAGCTCACTTTGTAGCTCAGGCTGGTCTCAAACTCACAATAATCCTCCTGCCTCAGCCTCCCGAGTGCTGGGATTACAGGCCTGCGCCACCATGCCCGGCTGGCCCTGTTTATTTTTGAGATAGCTTCCCACTATGCAGTTCAGGTCAGCCTTGAACTCAGTGATCTTTCTAGTTTGTGTCCCAAGTGCTGAGATAACAGGCACGTGCTACCATCCCCAACTTGTGGGTTTTAATGAAGAGACAAGAAATCATCTGTCTCTTCTATGCCTCCCCTGACAAAGGATATTAAGAAAGACATGGAACTCACTGCTATTTTTTGGTCATTCTTCTAGTATCCTCAGTTATAGTTTTCTCTTGGACAGTCTGAAATTCCAGAGTCAGGGAACCTTTGAGAAATCATGAAGTTGACCTACTGGTGAGTTCTGGGACAGATTAATGGCTCTTGGATGCCTGTGGACACCAGGAGAGACATTAAAAGGGTCCTTCGAAAAAGGTTAAGTCAAGAGCTTTCCCTGCTTAAGTGAACTGGGCAAAAGGTGATCACTGTTTACCCTCATCCTCATTCCTGGATTTCTTTTTCTTTCCTCTTTTCTTTTCCTGGGGTTCATTTTCTCTTCTCTTCTTTCTCTTCTCTTCTCTTCTCTTCTCTTCTCTTCTCTTCTCTTCTCTTCTCTTCTCTTCTCTTCTCTTCGTAGCCCAAGCTCATCTCGAATTCACAATGATCCTCCTGCCTCAGCCTCCCATGTGCTGGCATTACAGGAGTGCAACACCACACCTGGCTTCACTCCTGAGTTTTAGATGTTTCAGTGACATATGAGATGAAAGGCAAGGACACAATTCTGCCAGTACTGATCTCATGTCTGTGACAAATGCTTCTTGCCTTAGAGATAAATGTAACTTACCTATCCTTTCCTAAAGTTTTCTTCTAAAGGGAAAGCTTTACTGTAAAAACAGTATGGTGTGTGTATGTGTGGTCATTTCCTTCATTCATACACTGCTATATACCCAATTAGAAACTGAACAATAATTATTCTTTGGCTCTGCAACTTTAGTTTAGACCCCTCAGTACTAACACCAGTTAGGGCAAAAAAGAAAAAAAACAACAGCAACAACAACAACAAGGCAGTAGGAGAAGGAAGGGATAAAAAGAGAATAAAATAGAAAGGAAGAAAAGATATATACAGTGAAGATAGTGTGGTATAACTTTAGCAGCAACCATAAATATTGTTGGGACACTGAAATTACCCAGTAAAGCTGTTTACTTTGGAGTGTATGATCATGATTAAATTCAAAAGTTAAAACTCTGAGAGAACAGAGATCTATGCATCAAACAACGATTTCTATCCACAATCCATAACCTCTAACCTAATAACATATTCTGTCCAGGTAACAAGTCAATTCACCCACTGACCTTCATGATCCAGTAGTGGGGGCAAAACCTAGTTAGAAGTTGTGGGTTTAGGACTCCTCACTTGGACATTTACTCTAAAAAATTTAACTCCCAAACCATTATTCTCTTCCCCCAACCACTCTTTTTTTTTTTGCAGTAGGCCCCTGAGCTATCTCCCTGACCACCTCCCTTCTCTTTCTTGTTTTTATTTGTTTATTTTTTGTAGAACCGGGGATTGAACTCAGGTCCTTGTGCTTGCCAGGGAAGTACTTATTCCATTGAGCCATCTCCCTGGTCCCTTGTTTTTATTCTTTGAGAATAAGGTCTTGCTTTTGTAGTCTAGGCTATCTTCAAACTACTGATCCACCTGCCTCAGCCTCCCAAGTGCTAGGATTGCAGGCATATACCTTTCTGCCCAGTTTACATTCCCACTCTTGTTTTCTGTTTCTAGGATGGCATATGGAAGGTGGATACAGATGGAAGACTGACAGGAGGAAAAAGAAATAAGATTGTGTAGCAAACACATTTTAGGGCTTTTGGTCTTGGCGGTACAAGTGAGATGACGAAGAGAACGTCCTCCTTTGGAAAGCATCGCAGTAAGATGCACTCGCTGTGCCGCCACTGAGGCTCTAAGGCCTCCCACCTTCAGAAGTCGACTTGTGGCAGACGTGGCTGTCCTACCAGCGCAAGAGAAATTATAACTGGAGTGCAGAGGCTAAAAGGCGAAATACCCCCAAACTGGTCGAAAGAGGCACCTGAAAATTGTACATCGCAGGTTCAGGCACGGATTCCGGGAAGGAAAGACGCCTAAACCCGAGAGAGCAGCAGGTGCTGCGTCCAGTTCATCCTGAGAATTGCAGCAGTCACTCACAATAAATGCTTTGGTTTTAAAAGATTTTTAAAAATCCAAAAACAAACCAAAAAACACATTTTAGGGAAAAATAAAGAACTAAAAAATACTGGGTGTTGGGACCTTGGGAAACTGATATAAAAAAGTGAGATACATACACACACACAAATATATATAAGCACAGTAGGAGACAGTCACAAGGAACAGCAGAATTTACCCCTTTATACATTTGCGCTCAGACACAGACATAAAAGCACCAATACATGTCATTACTCAGTAAGGAGTAAGCGCAGCTGATATAAGTGAGACTTTGTGGGGAAGGTGATGGCAGAAGAAGAAAGCCAGCATGATAGAGACTGATTTAGAGATAGAAATAAAGGGTTAGAATGTCTGTGTGTCAGTTATGTTTAGATACCAACTAGGATTTCCTAGATCTTCTCTGTCCTTCCTGTAAGATTCATTTCATGGTATTGAGATAGGGCAGTAATGAGCCGGGCATGGTGGCGCATGCCTGTAATCCCAGCACTTGGGAGGCGGAGGCAGGAGGATTGTTGTGAGTTCGAGACCAGCCTGAGCTACAAAGTGAGCTTAAGGCCAGCCTGAACTGCATAGTGAGACCCTGTCTCAAAAAGACAAAAAAAAAAAAAAAAAAAAAGAGAGATAGGGCAGTAGTGAGTCATTTTGGGATCTTTCCATGAGTTTCTAGTTTCCTACAGCAGTAGTGCTTGGAACCTGCTTCTTGTTCCTAAGGAAAAGATTTATCAAGGCCACCATGGACTGACAGAACTAGGAGAACAAGGGAGATGGGTATGTGAAACAAGAACTTAATCTAAAACAGGAAGTAGTAGAACAGTGTTCCAGATTACTAGAGAAGACTTCAGCATAAAATATGGGGCTCTAGCTGGACATGGAGGCACATACCTCTAGTCCCCCCCATTGGGAGGCTGAGGCAGAAGAATCACCATGAGTTGAGGCCAGGCTGAACTATACAGTGAGACACTCATTAGAAAACCAAAAAAAGATTATATATATATATTAGAACAGAGTTCTACTTTGACCAAAGTACAAATATATATATCTGTAAAGATCTTGGCACAGCCCTGATCAGAGGATTAAAGTGGCTTGGAATCCTAGAACACTGAAGTTCCAGTTTTGAGTAAGACCTAATTCTTCTTAGGCCAATAACATGCATGGTCTGCCTAGAAATAAAATTTACCTCAAATTCTAGGTGCTATCAATGTTCACCAGTCCAGTAACAGAAGGAGAAAGATATACTCTCCCCTGTTGTCTTTGAGACAGGATCTGACTATGTAGTTCAGGCTAACCTTGAACTTATTTTGTAGCTGAAGTTGGCCTCAAATTCACAGTGATCCTCCTGCTTCAGCCTCCTGATTACTGGGATTGCAGGCATGGGCTACCATAGCCACCTATGGGCATGCAAAACCAAGAAAATTGGGGTGGGGGCTTTGGGTCTGCAGTCATGAGTGTTATTTCTTTTCACCGTACACCACAACAAATAAAATATGCTCATGGTTCAACATATTCCATCAAAATATGGAGAGAACTATAATCTTTTAAAATTCTGTACATGGGCTAGGAATACAGCTCAGTGGCACAGTGACTGCTTGGCAAGTACAAGGTCCTGAGTTCAATTTCCAGTACCCCTCTGCAAAAAAAAAAGATTATATATAAATTCCATGCATGAATATAGTAACCAAAATTATCTTGCTAACTGTACAGGCCAAAGAACTATAGTAGAAATGTAGCACAGGATGCAACCTACTGACAATTCTCAAGAAGCAACAACACAAAACAAATATACAAAAAACAAAAGAAACAAACACCAGGTGGACTTTACTAAGAGTACTTTGACCAAACCTTTGCCAGCCAACTCTTTTCTCCTTACAACAAATGAAAATAGGAGTGGCATATTTTTAAAAAAGGAAGTGGCATATTAAAATAAATAAGGGGGCTGAGGAGATGGCTCAGTAGTATAAGCACTTGCCTGGCAAGCGCACGGGCCTGAGTTCAATCCCCGGTTTCACACAAAAAATAAATAAGATTGATCCTTTCTGTCATCCATAACACAACATGACTATACTTCCAGAGACTGCTGGAATCAGGAGAGGGGGCTCTCACTATATAGTGGTGACTCACCTGTGAGATCATATGATTATTCAAGGGTGGCTGTTGCTGAGGTGTGGGTGGGAGAGTGGGAAGTTGCTGCTGCTGCTGCTGCTGCTGTTGTTGTTGTTGCTGGGCAGTACAAGGGTGAAGGCCTCGAACAGACTGGGGTGAGGTGACCTGGTTACATACTTCTGGGGCACCTAGTGCCATACCTAAGGCAAAGAGGAAGACAGACCCAGAGTTATAAATTTAAGTCATGAATATAATCCCTGAATAGTCGAGCTGGAGGGCTCCTCTTTTTCCCTATGCTTTTGCTTCACTTTCATCTGCCCATCCCTTCACCCTTTCTGAATATCCATATATAAACATAGCTGCATTTCAGCCACTTTGCTATCCATTTCAGGCCCCTTTCTCCTACCAGGTTTTTGCTCTCCAGGGATAGGAATCACCTTGACTGTCAATGTTTGGCTGGGTACTGAATGAGTTCCTTGAGGTGCCTAAAGTCTGCCCATTATAATTAGAAAACATGAATCTGTACTTCCTGGAAAGATGCAGATTCTGACCGGAATTTTCTTTCCCTGTTCTGCACTTGTAACATCTCAGCAAAGTTTCTGATAAGGCAAGCTTGCCTCTTGTAGCACATACATGAGCACACATACATATGACATACACCCCCTCTTCTGGGATTGAACCCAGGGCTTCATGCACACTAGGCAGGCACTCTGCCACTGAACTACACCCACAGCTTTAGAAATAATGTTTATTCAACTATTTTTCTCATTTTCTGGCTCTCCAAAGAATGCATGCATTTATATAATACACTTTTTTAAATGAAGAGGAAGAATTTTATTTTCACTTACCATACAATATACTTTCTCTAACTACTATACACCAGGTATTGTGTACTGAACTAAAGACACAAAGGAAACAATCCTTGCCTTTAAGAGGCACTGGATATTATGATAGAAGATGTGTATACACATAATTATTACACTTTGATAAGGATAAGGGGATACCACACCAAAGTTGATAACCACACCAAAGCTGTAGCACACTAAAGATGAGGAAGAAATAATTTGTGGGAGGATCAGGGAGAATTTAAAGAGTAGACAGGAGAGTTTTTTGTTTTGTCTTTTTGGGACAGAGTATCGTTATGCAGTTCAGGCTAGCCTTCAGCTCAGTTTGTAGTCTAGGCTGGTCTCAAACTCACAATGATCCTTCTGCCTCAGCCTCCCACTGTGGGGACTGGCATGAGCCACCATGCCCATCCTAGAAGAGATGGGTTTGAAGGATGGTTAAAAGCTTTTCATAGAGGGAGCAAAGTTAATACCATATTCAAGAAGTGGCTGGATGGCTGGAGAAGGCTGGATATTGGATACAAGATTATAACAACTAACTAGCCAGGAAGTTATGTTATAGTAAGTACTTTAGACTTCATGAATGTTCCTTCCCAGTGACTGACCACCAAAGAAATAGCCACAGCAATATCCCTCTGGCCTGTTGGTAACTACCAATTAATTACAAACAGCTACACTCTAAGTACTTCCTCTGCTCTAGAACCCCCCTTTATAATTGCGAGAGATACAATGAAAGTAACTATCATTTTCATCTTAGTATATAATCTGAACATAGAAGGACAGGGTCTTGAGCTCACTACTACTTTGTTCAGAAATGAGATGAAATCCAGTCCCAATCAGGTCTTTCAAAAAATCAGGACAGAAGGTTTCAGAAAAAAAATCAGAGAGTAGCTAGACATGGTGGCACATGCCTGTAGTCCAGCACTCAGAAGAATTGCTATAGTTTGAGGCCACCCTGAGCTACAGTGAGACCCTGTCTCAAAACAACAAAAACAAAAAAACCAAGAAAATCATAGAGGGACTAGATCCAAGAATGGATAATAGATCTAAGAAATCAAATTTTACTTCTAGTTATTTTAAGTTTCCAGGAACTTATACTGGGACAAATGTTTGTTAAAAGTAAGTACCAGTGACTCTCTGTAAAAGGCAAGCAAAAAGGGAAGTGTATGACATAAAAGGAAAAGAAACTACAGTACCTGGCCTAGAGAGCCTTCCTGAACTGCCACCTTTACTGCTGCCAATGCTGTCACCTCGGGTGAGGATAGAGATTCCACTGAAGCTGCTGGCTTTAGTGACAGGGGGTCGCATGCTTCGGACAGAGCCATCTGAGTCTGTACTGCTCCAAGGCCGGGGCTCCAAGGATTTGAGTTCGCTGTCTGTGCTGCTCTGGCGGCTGCTTGAGGTTCGGCTCAGCCCTTCTCGGTTTCCCCTGTAGAGACCATAGTGGTCAGAGCACCCCCCCACCCACCACTTCAGTAGAAGGGCTAGGAGAGAGATCTTTTCTGTTCTCTCAGTGATGAAAAAGGGGTGAGGATTATGGGGAGGATAGATACTGACTTCTTGTTAGTTGGCTGGCCAACTACAACTTGATGGGAGCAGACAGAACAATATCCAGTAGAGTAACAAAGAGCACAGAGGCACATCTGAAAAACAGTGCACTGGCAGCTAATTCAACATTCACTGAACCAGAGGTAGATAAAAACCACACACATGATGCTGAGATTGGCTGTGGTCTTTTCCCCACCCTCTGTGGGGATCCCACACATGCAGGTAATAGTGGGGCAGAAAAAGGCAGCAGGTCCTTTTGGGTGTTCTTAAAAACAAAAGGCCTCCCAGAAGTTATTATTGCTAGAAGGAAGGCGTAAGTAGCCAATGACATGAATAAATCCCACAAAAGATCTTACTCATAACATGCATCTGGGCCAGCAAAGTACTGCTTTGGCCACTTATCCAGGCCTGGAAGAAGAGTACAGTGGACAGTCTGGTAATATGGAATTGAGTTCACCTGTTTTGTGGAAGCTCCACACTAGTACCTAGGAACAACTGGTTCTAGAGTCTGGAAGGGCTGAAGTTCTCAGCAATATCAGGTAAAGATACCCTTGGGATTCAAAAGTGGTAAAGATGGGGGGCTGACTTGGCCTAGCTGTTTCTGTGTAGTAAGTCCCTGATTTACGAACATTCAAGTTGTAAACTTTCACAGGGTTATTGGGTTAAGAATAATTCAAACAATTTTCACAGAAATCATTTTTAAATTGGGGACTTACTGTATTGATAATCCCACTACTAGAAAAGACACAAAACTACTGAAAAAAGGAGTTCTTTTATCTTGTTCTGGAACATTATAACTATCCTGATGTAACAGTCACTATATTAAAAACAATAGCATGCATCAAAATAGACAAGGCAGCCAACGGTGGTAGCACAAGCCTGTAATCACATCATTCCAGAGGAAGGATGATGCGGGAGGATTGCTGTACGTTCAGATCAGTCTGGGCTACAAAATGAGCTCAAGGCCAGCCTGAACTGCATAGTGAGATTCTGTCTCAAACACACACACACACACACACACACACACACACACAGACAGGCAAGGTTGGCCCCAAAACCCAACCTTCATTGAGCTCTTAATGATTCTCAGTAAGAAACCAGAAATTTTCCTTATATATTCCCACCCTATTAACTACTGAACTAAGGAAACCAAGTGGTAACAATTACAAAGATTTTGGTATTTATTTTGGTCTGAGGAGACAGAATCTTACTACACTATCCTGGCTGGCACTGAACTCACTATGTAGCCCAGGTTGGGCTCATACTCACTATGATCCTCTTGCATCAGCCACCATGCCCAGCTCAAAAGTTACAAAGATTTTGGTATGTATAGGGAACAGTTATGCAAAAATCATAGCAGCTTGGGCTCTCTACTTTTTGCCAAAAATAAACAGAAAACCAAATCCCAAATAACTACCTTAACTCCAAAGACACTAATGTCAGAGCCACTCTAATAAAGGATTTTGTTGGTATTGTTTTTATTTTTTGAGGTAAGTTGTTCCTACATCCTATCAAGCAATCCCGGGTTGCCTTCAACTCACAGTAATCTTGCCTCATTCTCCTATAGTGCTGGGATTATAGGAATGTGTTACCATGACTGGCAATAAAAATTTTTTCTTAAAAGTAAATTTTTTTTTAAATCTTTTTTTTTTTTTTTTTTTTTAAACTACAAGACATACTTCAGAGGCACTATAGGAAAAACTGGCAAAATACATGCATGTCAGGGTCACTTTTTCAATTTTTATTAATCAAGCCAATCATGAAGAGCTAAGAGCATGATGGCACAGCTGGTTAGGAACATGGTAATTCTTCTCTGTCATCCCAAGGACACGTGTAAAGAATATTAGTGCTTCTCTCTGTATAGATGGAATAGGGACTGCGAAGTATTCCTGTTTCCCCAAAACCATAATCCTTACTCTTGGAATACCAACAGCATAATGGGAAACAAGAAATAAATCAGGGATGTTCCAGGAACAGAACTAGGTCCAAAAGGAGAGTCAATAGCTCTGTCTCAAAGTTAAACCAGGATACAATAAAAATGTTATATCTGGGAGAAGAAGGTATAGCACTGGTAATGGATGAGGGCTACTAACTAGAAATTAAGCTTTGAGGGGCTGGGGAGACGGCTCAGTAGAATAAGTGCTTGCCTGGCAAGCACAAGGGCCTGTGTTCAATCCCTGGTTCCACCAAAAAAAAAAAAAAAAGAATTAAGCTTTGAATTTTTCAAGAGAGACCAATGGCCTTTTCCACCAAACCCAAATGCTTTACAGTGATCTTGTCATTTATTTTCTCTTGCTATCAGAGGGAGACAATGAATAAAGCAATTTTAAACCAAACACTTTTGGAAGCTTTGGTCAAAATGGCAGCACTTCAATACTCATCTAGTTTCTTCAAGACAGATGACCAGATGCTCAAAATGTGAATTGTCTGATGATATTCTGGGCACTGCTTGAGAGTTCTAATTTAAGGCGAATTTTATCAGGAAAGAGATCAGTTTTTTTCTCTACAAATAAACTTAATTCTCAGTCATGTGTCTTTCATTTCACTAAAAATATGACAATTAGGAACAGCCACCCAGATTCAATCCTGAGCACTACAATGGGTTGGATATATGTTAAAAGTAGGATCAAGGATAAAGAGCATTCATATTTCATATTCCTATAAAATCAGAGCTTAGTTTTTTGTTTGTTCATTTTGTTTTTTAGAACTTAGTTTTTATAAGTATCTTTAAATAATCCAGTTAGTTGGATCTGAGGAATGGAGAGGGAGGCCTGTGGAAGAAGTAGCAATAAATAGCTATAAGCCTTACTGTAGCTTATTTATCAACAGAGTAGAATCTTCCAAAGGGAAGTTGCCACAGTTATTCCCATATGGTGGTGGAATGTGGTGTACCAGTGTTTCACAACATAAACTGGAACAGAAAGGTATAAACCATTAAGAGAAGATCAGCTTCTAGAACTAGTACCAAATCAGGGAAGAAATTACCCCCTTAAGAGTTCATGATGTTACATTTCAGATGATGTAGTTCTTTTTTTTTTTTAATGATGTAGTTCTTTAATAAAATTTCAGTTTGAAAAGTAGCAGCTTAAAAGAGCTGGACAGGTGAGGTGATCTGTATGTACCTGCTCACTGGATTTTTCAAGGTATTATTTGCATGGTTTGATGTAGATTGATGCTCCACTAGGGCAGTGGAGCAGTGAATGTGAATTAAGGCTCTAAACAGAGCACTACTTAGGAGTGATGCTTGTTGGAAGTAAGTGTGGTACACTGGACAAAGAATCAGCCTCAGTTTTACTAACAGCTATGTAATGAATTTGGCTATATATTTATCTCTGCTTTTATTCTCCTACATGTAAATCAGCTGAACAAATAGGGATATTGAAAGAATTGAATTAGATAAAGTATATTCTGGTAACTATAGAGTATCATGCAAAAGTTTATTTAAAACTCTCTCTTTTACAACTGTTTAGGCTTTCTGGATGAAGTATGACCCTGAAGTGTAGAACCAAAGACCATAATCAATCTATCTATCTATCTATCTATCTATCTATCTATCTATCTATCTATCTATCTATCTATCTATCATCTATCTTTCTTTCTTTCTTTCTTTCTTTCTTTCTTTCTTTCTTTCTTTCTTTCTTTCTTTTCTTTCTTTCTATGTGGGGAGTTTATGCAATTTTGCTACTACTAACAATGCAAAGTATTCTCTGTCTGGGGTTTTCAGATAGACCTCAGGATGGGACAGTCTAGGAAAACAGAATTCAGAAAGATGGAAATCTTCTACTGAAAGAATTAGAAATCTCACTACTCCAATTCTATATAGTTTGACAAACTTTAGAAAGCACAGGATAGGGGCTGGAGAGATGGCTCAGTAGAATAAGTGCTTCCCCTGGCAAGCACAAGGGCTTGAGTTCAATCCCAGGTTCTGCAAAAAAAAAAAAAAAAAAAAAAAAAAAGAAGAAAACAAAGTACAGTATGGAAGAATGGAAGGAACAACTAAAGTGTTAGGAATGTCAGCACCTGCCTGGCAAGAGCAAGGTCCTGAGTTTGACTCGCAGTATGCACACACACACAAAAGTATTAGGAATGATATCTCTAATTAGTCAGATAGTTTCTATCAAGCCTAGGATTAAACAACTGAAAATCTCAATGGGAAAAGTTAGTCTCTAATTATAGTGTTAAACACTCAAGGTCTTTATACTCTTTAGTTTCCCTGTTGGTTAACTGGTAAGAATATAAAATGAGTTGGTGCCAGCACAGGCAGTAAAGTACTCTCACATTCACCCTGTACTATTCCTTCGAGATGGGACTGAGAGACTGAAAAAAAGGGGAGATACTTTTGATTCATTTCTTTGTGGGAAAATAGAGGTTATTAAGCACCGGGGAAGTTAAAATAATAAGCAGCAAGTTTTTGGCAACATTAAAGGTTAAGTAATGGACAATCATAAAAAGGACAAGCTCTAACTCCATTCTCAGGCAGATGGTTCCTTTAGCTTCTTTCTGTAGCCATCTTACATATTACACTGTCTCAAAAATAAAATTACACAGTGTAATAAATGCTTGCCTGGCAAATGCAAGGTCCTGAGTTTGATTCCTGGTACCACTAATAAATAAATAAAACTACACAGAGGGATTCATATGTGTATACGTGTTATTTTTTCCCAAAGATACAAAACATTCATTGTGCTGGTTGAGGAATAAGTTTTTCACATCTGCATAGAATCTTAGAAAAAGAAGCCAGAAGACACTCATAAATACAGAGCTAAATGTTTTTTAAAAATGCCCAAATTCCAGCAAACTTCTGGAAGGGAGCAGTATCTATCCCAGACATACCTATTTGGTTCTCTTTACCACCTATTTCTAACTCAAAGCGTAATCAGCAAGAATAAATTTTTTTTTTTAAGAATAAAATTAAAGTAACTGAGCAGGAGTCATTCTTTTTTAAATGGGGAAAAATATTCAATGTTGCAAAACTCACAAATATAACCGTTTCACAAGCAGCCATGCATGGAGCAAACCCACTCTGCTGAGATTACAGCGAAACAAAATAAAATTAAAAATAAAAAGGAGATATAGATCACACAAAGGTACCTAAAAATCTGCCTTCTCTTGTGAGAGCTAGAAGAAAAGGTTTCTTTGGAGAGTCTGTTGGTTAACATCCAAAAAAAAGAAAAAAAGAAAAGAAAAACAAAAACAAACGTCATTACAGAGTTATAGTAATCTCACTGACAAAGCTCAATGAGAAGCAGGGAACATGCTAAGCGGTACTAACCTGATGTCATTTAGATATCCGTTCTGGCCAGTCTAGGTGAGGGGGAGAAAATGGAAAATAACTTATAAGAAAACAGCATGGCATAACAGAAAAGGAAGTTTGTGATGCTACCCAAGGTCCTCAAACCAGAATTCACCCCACCAGCAGGGAGAAGGAGCAGGGACAAGAAAACCCACACCCAAACACCCAATCTGAGTTCACATCTTTAATGGGAAAGAACATTCAGAATTTTTGGTCTTCCCATAGAGTGTTTAAAAAAAGAGATAAAAAAGAGGAGTATGGAAAGGAGGAAGAGAAAAGTTATTAACTTATTATTGCCTCATTAACACTTTATTAATTTATTTTAGGAATAAGTTGAGCTTTGTAATAGATATCCATGGTCTTAAAGGGTGTGTTCAAAGGAGAGAAAAAGGGAGACTCATGAGAAAGAAAGTTCAGTTTTTGGAAACAAACTTCAATGGCTATTCCCTTTCTGTCCTCTGCACTGGCCAAAATGAAGGATCCTGTGACCTGAGACCCAAGGAGGGTGGATATTGGGGAAACAAGTATTTTTCAGAGCCCCCCCCATGAGAAAATTAAGCCTAAAATACTCTCACTGGGAATCATTTACTGACAAAGCCACTGAGCCAAATGAAGTGAGCATTTAGTGGACCTCTAAGCCTTAGAAAAGGTACCAAGTCCAACTGCTGGGCAGAGTGGGTTCCACACAGAGCAGAACCTATTTGGGCAGACAGACAACTCAGGCTCCAGAGAAGGCTGCTGCAGCAGCATTTCCATCCGAACACCCTTCTTACCACTTCCTTTCTTTTTGGCCTGCTTCCTGCCTCCCACCCCCCTAATCTACAACTCTACCCTTAATCATTCCCAATGACTGGCCAGGCTCCTCTCCACATGAACTCTTTGGAGCATAGTAGGCTTTGGCCATTTATCCTTGTCTAGATCTTCTAAGATTCCTGAAGCCCCTACCATAAAAAGAGCTAGGAAGTGCTGAAATGAAAGTGCTAAATCCATAAGGATTTAACAAAGAATACATGTATCAGTAAAGGCTTGAGAGACTAGAAATCAGGAAGAAAAAAGGAAAGAAGAACTAAATCTGCCCTTGTTATGGCTGAAGGTAGAAATACTCTATTGCTGCTGAAACCAAGTCCTAATACCCTATTGTAAGTGGCCTGTGATTTCAGAACATATAGTGATCATTTCCCATGTGTTAGCAAAGCAAAGGAGCATATCAAAAGTAGTTAGCTAGGCTATGTTGTCACTGGGACTTCTTAATCTGAAAAGGCCAGAACAAAACAAGCTATCAAGAGGCAGATTATATTTGGGATAAGAAAATGGACTCTGGAGCCAGACCATCTAAATTCAAACACAGCTCTTTTGCCACCTAGTAATATGACCCTATTAACTTCTTGTGCCTGTTTCTCACTTATAAAGTGAGGAAATAGTGTAACTCACTTCATAGACCTACTCTGAAGATTGCATGAATTAATCTACATAAAGGAACAAGAACAATGCCTGAAAGAGAATAGGCACTACATAAGTGCTTGCTGTTAGTATCCACCAACAAGCTCTGTCCAAAATTAAGGGCCATTACTGACCAAAAGTACACAAATGACAACTCTCCTCTTATGCTACCTAATAGGTTTTTGCATGTAAAGGTAGAGAATTCTCTCTAAGCTTGGATGGGATGGTTTGGAGGATAAATTTTTCTGACTTATGATGGAAGTCTAAAATAGAAGGTAAGAATGCTGCTTTTCTTTGGACTTTTGGCCAGAAAGCTTGCAGTATATCAGTCCCCAGTTAGGATCCACAGAGGCACTTGTTTTTCTTGAGACAACAGAACAAGTACACAGGAATCCAGTTTTTGTTTTACTGAAAAATGAAAGAGTATATTAAACTATATTTAAAATAGTCTGTCATTAAGAATAAAGTTAGTAAACTAAATTCATGTAGCCCTTTGGATCATGAAGCCAATCTTGTTCTAGGAAGAAAAGAAAGAAATACAGGAAGGAGACTTCCCATTAGGTAGTGACTAGAGGGAACTAGGAACATCTTCTGCTTGTATGGAATATGGAGCTTACAGAGGACACATACTAGAACAGGACTAGCATGTTCTAAAAATGAAGGCAGGCAAACAGGATGAATATAAGGCCTGTGTGGACACCAAGTCTTCTAGTTGGAAGCAAAGATGCCTAAAATGGATAGTGGGAGTGTAACAGAGTAAGTGTGAGGAGGGTTTGACAGGCAAGATTCAGGGCCCTTCCATCAATCAGCCCTGCTAATAAAACCATTTCTGTTTTTAGTCTAATCATATTTACCAAGTTCAGCCACTCCAAGTTTTAGTTCTCATACAGCAGAACATACTATAAGTAACAAAAATAAAACTGTATCTTCCCAATAGCCCACATTTAATTTTAGAGACCAAATCTGGGACTGGCTGGATGCTGGCTAAAAAAAATAAAACAAGCAAAAAGAAAGAAATTTAAAAAAAGAAAGAAAAGAAACCCCCAATAACATTTATGGAGAGTTCATTCCATTCACAGTTCCAAAGATTTAGAGCTAAAAGCTATGGGCTGACAACTCTCAGAAGCTACACTTACCTCTCGGGCAAATATTCTCTCTCGGACCCTTTGATATTCCTCCTCTCTCTCTTCTATTGACTTGCTCCTCCTTCCATCCTGCAATGGAACTCTGATCTAGATCGATGAGCAGAATTAAGCTAGTTAAGTTCTCCTCGTACTGCAAGCTCACTGCACACCAGCAAGGAAGAGAAACCGGGAAAGTTTATAGCTGCCATAAAAAAAAAAAAAAAAAAGGAAAGGAAAGGAAAGGAAAGGAAAGAAAAGAAAAGAAAAGAAAAGAAAAGAAAAGAAAAGAAAAGAAAAGAAAAGAAAAGAAAAGAAAAAGAAAAAAGAAAAAAAAAAAATTCCAGTCCTAAATAGGTTTCACTGGGTACATCTGACCATGCAGTTTGGTAGAGCAGTTTTTCTGGATGGTTGAGGACTTTCCATCTCCCCACCCTCCCAGAGATCAAGAGTAACTATTTATAACAGTTGGGTTGCTTCCCTATAATAATCATGTACTATCCAGTAGTAAGGATCAAGAAAACAGCCCTGGGAAATTAACAACATTGTTTTAAGGAAAGCAAGGGATAGAAGTACGCTAGAGAGGGAGAAGAAACAGATGTTTACCAGAAAGCTGAACATAGAGGAGGAGGTTTACACTCTAGTACGTACCTGACATTCCCCTTTCTTTAATCACTAGTGCCATAGCCTGACAAGCCAAGTCAAACACAGCTTAGCAAAGAGGGCCTTGGAAATGAAATCCCAAAGGCGAAGCTAAACCCAAAGCCTAAACATTTTTTCTCAATTACAGCACGTGAGGGCAGCAAAGGGAGAGAAATTACATAAATAAAGAACAGAGCAACACAAAGAACAGAAGAAAAAAAAAAAGAACAGGATAGAAAGATGAACAGAGACAGAAACAGATAAATGAGGTATAGTGAAGGGAGAGACAAAAGGGAAAGAAGGAAAAAGAAAATAGAGAACTTTATGTTCTCTGACAAATGCAGTGAGGTGACTAACAGGGATGTCTAGGCAGTCACCACCTCCGGTGAGCCATCATCTAATCCCCCATTATTGTCTTTTCGTGGGAGGTATAACAGTATGAAAAAGTGGTCCTCATACTGCTTGTAAAGACAAGGAACCCTGGGCAAGAACCCAATGAATGTTACCAGGCACCCTGAACTTCAATCTAGAGGCTTTGAAAACTTCAGATGAACTGATCAAGAAGCTTACTACTCTAACTAGGCTGACATTTTTGATCTGCATCTGTCTTCAAAGGCAGCCAACAAAATAGGAGTCTTGACTTAATGTAGATTCCATTCTCACCATCCTGAAGAACTTATATTCTATTGTCTTACAAATTATAGTCATTAATAACAAGACACAGGACCTTAAGGAGCTCTATTATCCTTAACACTTAACACTGGTAAATCAGTGGCAGACTGGTAAGGCTGTGAGGTCAGGTAGAATCCCAGCTCTGCCACCTCCTAGTAATATGACTTCAGGCAAGTAACCTAACATCACTTAATTTTAGTTTTTTTATGTGTAAAGTAGGGTCAATAATGCATCTATATTGGGTTGTTGTAGAGAGGATTAAAGGAGATAACTCATATAACATGTATAGAACAGAGCCTAGTTCAGTGAAAACAATAAAAGGGAAACATTATGATTATTATTAATATCTGACAGAAAGTGGAGTCTATCCTAATATAGATCAAGCCTGCAGCTGAGAGGTGAAAAGTTCACAAGAGAAACAGACTCTTTGCCCATTGTACTTCTAGGTCTGAATAATCCCTGATCCACAGAAAAAGGGTTTTGGGAAAATGGAGAGCAGGGCATCAGGATGGAAAGGCTCTTTCTTTTTTAAATTTAATTTTATTTGTCTCTTTGTAAGTTTCTTTTTCAGTCAGACCCAGTGTGTTTGTCCACATTAGACAATGGCACTTTTCTCAAAAGCACTCCTTCTACTATTCAAATAATAAGCAAAATTGGTCCTGCTCTCAAGACCATAGCTTATATCAAGAAAACTAATTTTGACTCCAGAGGTAAGGTATTGGTATAGTTACACAATTAATTAGCAAGCCTCATATCAGCTCTTCCCAATCACACTCACCAAATCTAAATCCCCTTTGGAGGCTAAGCAGAGTCAGAGTAGATCTAAAACCTCTACTTAGCTAGGAAAACTGACCCCCAAACAATCACTATCTAAAGAGTGGGTTGGGGGGCAGGGGAATAGCCCATAAATGAAGAGATAAAATAGGTTATTTATTTCTTATTCCTTCAGGAGTTTATTTTAAAGGGGACAATGTCTAATGTTCCCAGCAGCAAAGGTCAAATTAAAACACTCACCTTGGTGGAAGGAGTTCAGAAAAGATTAAAGAGTTTTCAGAAAGGGATCAGAGGCATCTTTATAACTGGTTAAATTAGACCACATCTTTGAGGGTTCTATGCTAGCTCTAAGCTAGGATAAGAATGCAAGTGTGATAAAGTAATTTTAGGTGGTTCCTAAAGGAATCCCTAACAATTACAAGAAAAAAAAATCAGCTGGATTCTGGACTGAGGCAATGGGGAACCCTGTTTTGTCTAAAATGACACAGAGTTGTAAGTCAGTGGTAGACTCAAGGAATTCTAGGCTAAATGAGATCACCCAGCAAACCTCAGCACCATGTCTCTCTGAGACTAAGACGGTGGCATCCAGCTTAATTAGTGCAGTCAGTCCTCAATATTAAGGCAAGACAAATTCAATATAACTCACACATTTTTTCATTCTAAGGTGGTCTGAATTTTCTCAACCCCACAATATTTCTCCCTTCCCAGTTTCTCTTACTGCAGACTCTCTCTATAGGCCCACCCTTTTCCATTCTTCACCTGGTTATCATCTCGGTCCATACTGGCATCATCTCTCTTGAGAATGAACCTCTGTTGGAATTCTGTACTCTTCTCATCCTTTATATGTTCTGAGAATCTCTGTTCAGGGCTGAGATTTAGAAAGACATGTGAGAGGATGGGAGGAAAATGATCTTTTTCTTTTGAATGAGATCCTGTAGGTACAGCATTCTTAAACTATATAACTCTGCAGATGGCTGTAATCCCAGCACTTGACAGGCTGAGACAAGAAGATCACTGCAAGATCAAGGCCAGCCTGAACTGCATAGTGAGTCAAAAAGACAAAAAAAAAAAAAAAAAAAAAAAAAAAAAAAAAAAAAAAAAAAAAAAAAAAAAAAAAAAAAAAAAAAAAAAAAAAAAAAAAAAAAAAAAAAAAAAAAAAAAAAAAAGGAAAGAAAAAGGAAAAACAAACAATAAAAAAAAAACACACAAAAAAAACCAAACATGCTGCTCCTTTATTTCACTGCATGGGCAAAAAAATGATTAACTGAATCAGGATCTTCCATAAGTGGATATGTGCTTTATACATTAATAATTTTTGCTCCAAAATTGTACCTGAATATTCTAAGTACAAGTAGTGAAGGGAGGCTATAGCCAGTCTTCACAAAATATTAGTGTAGAGAGAATGTTTCTGCGCCTTCCAAAAAGAAGGAACTGGTGACATAATACCATTACCTTTCCAAGAAAAGACATCTAGATCCTATGTCTTCCTTTTCTACCCCAGCAGATTATCCCTAGAAATCTTCCCATTCCATGTTTTTTTCTCTTACATTCTTGTATTGCTGGTTTTGTTGATGATGACAGCTTTCCCAGTTTGATCAACATTGTGGTCCATTCCAAAATAGGCAGCTACCCGGTGTAAAAGCATCCGGTGATATGAGGTCATCTGAGGAAACTTCTTGAATTGGTTACTGAAGGGAAACCCACAGGGGAAAAAGGAAGTAAGACAAATGACAGCAATATCGGCCAACTGTAATTTTTCTTACTAGTATCTAAAATGTAGAATTTCTTAGGATAAACAAATACAGATAATTTACTTAGCAGGAACCAAAAAGATTTCTCTCAATATCTGGCAGATTACTCTGATCTACTATCTTCATTAAGAATAGTTCTTAAGCCTCAGCCCCACCCACCTAGATGACGTCTGATAAAGAAAAAAGGGAGAAATTTAAGGACAGTAAAATTTGAGAAAAGGGCAAGCCTATGTAATAGCTTTAAAACCTCACTTTGTTTTCACAGATATAATTTTTAAATCTAGTCTGCTTCTCTCTAATTTCTTTTGCTCCTCTGTTACTAACTGCTTCAAAATCCTCACACTGAGACAAAGATGAAAGGGGATGTTCTTAATTGTACCTAAGTTTCTTTCCAGCCCCCTTCCCACCTCTAAGTGTGTACCTCACATAAGTAACTTACTTGTTGTCATTAATAAATTCCAGAATCTCCTGTTCTAATTTTAGCAGCATCATTCTATCCCTGTTAAAAAAAAAGATTAAAACAAAACAAAACACAACCTTCCCACAGACATTGAAAATAGATATTACAAACACAAATCCTTCATTACAGAAGCTAAAAAAAGGAATATATCCATACCCCAATAATGATCAGTAATGCAGAGGCTACAGAGCCTCATTAGCTTATCCTATCATATTTTGAAAAAGAAAAATAACCCAACTATACATTTTTCAGACCCTTCCTAATAATGTACTTTGATATCCATATCAGAAATCTGTTAGCAGAATAGTTATACGCACACATACTTTGTACTTAAAATCTAACCATTATTTATATCTCATCTTGCTATTCACAGAATTTTAGAGTAAATCTGTTTAAGTTATATACAAATCAATTATCTTTTTCTTCCATGCCTCCCAAATCTTCATATTTCTTTTTCTCTATATTCTCCTTCCAGGTTTTTTTCTCAGTTCTTCCAAAAGCAGAAACCTCAATGTGAGGGCCCTCTGAATCTCTCACAAAATATAAAATTATATTTCAGAAAGATTAGGAGAGGGGATGAACAGCCTAGATTCTAATAATGTAAAAATAATGGGAAGTTGCTTGGCTGCTGGAATCTTGTTGGCTGCTATCCCCTTTCTCTCTTACTTCAATCATGTTATTACCTTGGGTTCTTTTTCAGTGTATTTACAAGAAATTCATGTAGGTCTATTCCAGTGGAGTCCGTATATTCTTGGCTGGAGTCTAGAACCACCACAAAAAATTTTTTTTAAGTAAGGAAACTCTTGTATGGTATCTAATCCCAAGCCAAAGCCCACAACCTTATTATCAGAGATGAGAATAGAAATGTAGAACCAAACCTTATGCCAGCAAGTACCAGGTTTCACAATGAAAGGAAAAAAGTAATACACATCCAGGCACTAAGATGAGTGATGAGAAAAACCCTCACCTCTGGACAGCATCTTTCTTGGTGCCTTGTCTTTATTTTTGTCCTTGTCCTCTTTTTCTGAGACATCTTTTATAGACTTTTCTTCTTCTTTGTCAGAGGGACAGCTGATATGCAACTGAATTATATCCTGTAAAAAAGAAAGAATATAATCAAAGAGGAAAAAAAATTAACTCTCTATAATTCCCTTGGCCTGTCAATGGAAACAAACTTTGAGGTAGCAGTTCTATTTATAAAGGAGTGTATTTGTTTTTTTTTTTTTTTTTGTCTTTTTTGAGACAGGGTCTCACTGTGCAGTTCAGGCTGGCCTTAAGCTCACTTTGTAGCTCAGGCTGGTCTCGAACTCACAACAATCCTCCTGCCTCAGCCTCCCTAGTGCTGGGATTACAGGCATGCGCCACCACGCCCGGCTCAAAGGAGTGTATTTGTTAATTAAATTGTTTTAATTTATGTACCACCAAGAGGCAGAGGCCAATTTTTTCTACCAGCAGTCACAATCCACTACATAAAAAGCTCAAGTTACAGTGAAGGTTCCTGACATACAAACTGAAAGGTAATGGCTTTAACTACTAGAGGGCTGGGGATGTAGCTCAGTGGCACAGTACCTGCATAGCAAGCACGAATCCTGAGTTTGATTCCAGGTACAAAAAAAAAAAAAAAGTAAACTCCTATTAGAGAGCATATTTATAAGAAAATGGGGTCAGCTCTGGACTTTCCTTGTCTGTATTATCCTGCATACATGAAGACGACTTATATTTCATGCTTTCACCATGCCCTGCTTTACCGCAACAGCTTTTGTTTTAAAGTGCCCTCTTCTCTGATTTCCAAGCCTGACATTGATGCTGTGACTGTCACCCAAATACTTTCAAAAGCCATACTGGCCAGAAACAATGGTTACATATCTGTAACTGTAGCACTTGAGAGACTGAGGCAGGAGGACCAACATGAATTGAAGGCCAGTCTGGGTTACACAGTGAGTTTAAGGTCAATGTCAGTCTGAACTACATAGCAAGAATCTGTCTCCAAAACAACAACAAAGCTACACTTAGTAAATGACGTACCTGGGCTTCTAGTGGCCCATCAGCAAATGGAGTAGAGGATTCCTCACAGACTGCCAGACTGCGTACTAACTTCAGCTTGGAATTAGACTGAAAAAATGCAAATATTCATATATTGCATTAAGAAACATTCAAAAAACATCATCTTTGGATTTGTTAACTTTTGTTTCTATTTAATAGGGATTTTGCTTTTGTTTTTCCAAATAGGTCCCACTTACCAATTCCTATTTCACTTGAAAGGTAATTTTCATATTGCTTACAATAGTAGATATAAAAACAATATAACTACCTGGACGGTAGAAAAGCCAATAAACTTAAGACTTTTCTCTCTATCCCAGTGTTCCAATTCCAGATTCAAAAGCTTAATGCAGATACACAGTAGCACAGTGTTATAGAAAGACACTGGACTTTTTGCCTAAAGCCAAAAGTCCTAGCTTCAACTCCTGGTTTTGCACTTATAAGCTGTAATGTAAATTACTTAACTTTTCTAGGTCTATTTTTCTTCAATGAAGTTGAGAAAATAAAAATAATACCTAAAGGGTTATTTAGAATATTATATGATATAAAGTCTGTAACATACATATTAAATAGTGCTTAGGACACAGTAGACAAATAAATACTAAATGACTAAATCTGAGGTGAGAAGGATGTGGAAGGAAATGACTAAGAAAAGTAAAGACAAAGACAAGAAAACTTTGTAACACTTGGGATTTAACGCAATAAAGAGCTAATCCACTTGCTTTACCTCTGCTGGCTGATAAATCTCATTAAAAAAATCTGAAATCCTCTATGCAAATTCCCACTTTCCTATCTCCCAAAGTAAAAAAATTACACAGTGACATTAGAAATTTACCAATAAACATTTACTGAGAATTCTTACAATAATACTAAGGCATGACAAATATGAAAGCACAAAACAGGGCTGGAGATATAACTCAGTGGCAGAGCACTTGTCCAACATGCACAGCTGTAAGTTCCAGCTCCAGTAATGCCCCCCAAAGTATGTGTACCCTTTAGAGTACTGTAAGTGAAGAACTCATGAGACTGAAGAAAATTTCAAACCTAATTCTACCATTAACTACTCAATGTTCTTTGTTAACTCTACTTAATTTCTCTGATCCAAATTCCCTCAATACAAAATGGGGATGATAACTGGGTCAATTGCCTCATAAAGTTTGGTAGGTTAAAAAACAGCAGTGAGCAGCCTGCATTCTGAACTTTAACATTAAGGCCATTTCTGTAGATTAGGCCATCTCCGACAAAACACAGAGCCAATTTATCATACCTCTCAGCCTTCTTGAAATCTAAGCTAGCCACAAACTAGATAGGTTATTCCCAAATACTATAATTAATTTTCGGATAGAAAATCATTAATTTTCTGGGAAAAGGGATGAGAAATCTTAATTGTTACTTCTGTGACAATTCTTCCCACTGAAAGAGACATTTAATATTCTATGGTTCATCCTTAGTTAAATTAAAAAGCCAGATGTGGTAGTGCACACTTATAATGCTAGCATTGGGGAGGCTGAAGTAAGAAGATCACTATGAGTTCAAGGCCAGTCTGAGCTACATAAGTGAGTTCACAGCCAACCCAGAAAACATAGTGAGACCCTGTGTCAAGAAAAACAAAAACATAAGCGCAGGGACCAGTGTTCGATCTTTGGTTCCCCTAGCAGCGCCGGCCCCGCCTTCGGGTGCACTGAGCCGGCGATGCAATCCGGGCGCGGTGGTGCGCGCCTGTAATCCCAGCACATGGGAGGCAAAAAGCAGGGAGATCGCTATGAATGTGGGCTGCATGCATAGTGAGACCCTGCACCAAAAAAATAGAAAAAAAGAAAAAGAAAAACAAAAACAATATATAGCAATTTGGGTGTGGTGATGCATACATGTAATCCTTGCACCTGGGAGGTTAAGGCAAGAGGACTGCCATGTGTTTGTGGCCAGCCTAGGCTACACACTGACCTATCTGAGGGCTGGCCAAACAGTTCAGTGGATTAAAGCACCTGCAAGCAGGCACAGGGGCCAGGGGTTCGATCTCCAGGCCTGCTGTAGGGGCCCTGCCCTGCCCCAAGGGCATGTGGCAATTGTGACTGAGCATGGTGGTGCATGCCTGCAATGCAAGCTCTTGGGAGGCAGCAGATCACCAGAGTCCCATCCCATAGTGAGATCATGAACACCCTGTAGACCCTTCCCTAAAATATATACACACAAAAAAGACCAGTCTGAACTACATAGAGAGACCCTGACTCAAAAATGAAGGAGAATTTTCAAAATTCATATAAATAGCCCAGAGAAGCCAGGGTTGGACAGAGAAACTGGCATTTTAGCACAACCAGCACCAAGTTCTCTCAGGCTTTGTAGAAGACTCTTTCTGGGTATACTTTCAGGTATCAGAAACAGTGCTGGGTGTGGGGACACATGCCTGTAATCCTAGCACTCAGGAGACTGAGGCAAGAGAATCACCAGAGTTCAAGATCAGACTGGGCTAAAAATAAAGTTTAAGGCCAGATTAAACTGTATAGTGAAATCCTGTCTCAGACACATACACACACAAAAAACTGCCTAGGCAAGCATGGTGGATAGGGCCACACCAAGGCCTGCCTTGTCCAAGCTGCCTCAGCGCCAAAATCAAACTGAGACTCCGTACTGAGGTCCTGGGTTTGTGGGACCCATTGTGTGTGTGAAGTCAGTGCTCACACCTATCCTGCCCTCTGGCCACTACAACACAGGATGGCCACTCCTCCCAAGACAGTCTGCCCTTCTCCTGTGCATAGCTTCCAGGGTACCCACCTCAAGAAGGTCTCCACTGAAGGGAACATTGCTACAGGAAAGTCAACATTTGTGAATATCTTAAAACAAATCTGTGAGGACTGGGAGGTGATTCCTGAACCTGTTGCCTGATGGTGTCGTATTCAGAGCACTCAAGATGAATTTGAGGAACTGACAATCTCTCAGAAAAGTGACAGGAATGTTCTTCAGATGACATATGAAAAACTGGAATGATGGCACTTTACCTTCCAGTCATGCCAGTCTCAGTCACATAAGTGCTCAGCTCACCTCTGTTAATGGCAAGCTCAAAGATGCAGAGTAACCTGTTATTTTTTGAATGATGTGTGTATAGGGACAGGTGCATTTTTGCATCTAATTTGTATGAATCTGATTGCATGAATGAGGCAATGGACAATATATCAAGACTGGCATGAATGGCCAGGCATGGTGGCACAGACTTGTAACTCCAGCACTTGGGAAGCTGAGGCAAGAGGATTGTTACGAATTCAAGACCAACCTAGACTACAAAATGAGCTCAAAGCTAGCCCAAACTTCATAGGGAGACCCTGCCTCAAAGACCAAAAAAAAAGACAGAAAACTGGTATGACTAGATGAGTAACCAGTTTGGTCAAAGTCTTGATTTGGATGGAATAATTTATCTTTGAGCTGCTATAGAGAAATGCTTGAGTAGGATATATTCACAAGGAAGAACTGAAGAGCAAGACATCCCTCTTGAATATTTAGAGAAACTGCACTATAAGAATGAAAACTGATTTCTGTATAGGACACTGAAAACCAACTTTGAGTACCTACAAGAGGTTCTGATCTTAACTTTGGATATTAATGAAGACCTTAAAGATATTCATGAAAGCCTAGTTGAAAGGTCAAAGAACTTTTGAATACTCTGTTATCTTGCAGAAGACTACAAGCAGCCAAATACCTCCAGAAACTTCTTTGAGTATCACTGTAGATCAGTATTCATACCAGGGTCTTTAAAAGGCTCAAGTTTTCAACCACTTGTGTTCCAAGAAAAAGAAAAGACATTTTTATGAATCCTACATAAAACTTTGTGACTTACTTCTCTTTTGCTTTCTTCCTTCTTTCACTTAAAAAGTCAGATACTTATCTCTCAGAACAGGAAGTTGGGAGGTAAATGGTTCTACAATCAGTATGGGGCCAAATGACATTATAAAAGACCCAGGGTCTGCTCAGCAGACTAAAGAGGAAGGAGATTGAGACTGGGCAGGGTGGCATATGCCTATAATCCCAGTGCTTGGGAGGCTGAAAACAGGAGGATCACTACAAGTCCCATCTGTGTAGTGAGACCCTGTACTAAAATACATTAAAAAAAAAAAAAAAAGACTCAGTCTCCTCTCTTTCTCCTTTATTATTTTCCCATGCTGCTTCTTACCTCACAGGAGACCAATTTCTTAGGTAGAAACTTTAAATTAGTATACCTATTAAAGGTTGAAAAATAGAACTTAATGAATTCTAGAAGGATTCTGAATCATTTCTTTCTCTCTTTTTGGAGGTGTTAAGGATCAAACCTAGGGCTTCATGAAAAGTAGGTAAGCACTCTAACACTTTGTTAGACTTCTGGGCCCGGGGGTTTCAAGTGTTTTTTTATCAAGTCCCTCCCATTCCTCTAATTTATGTTGAAGATAAGATCACGTTTAGTATCTAATAACTTCACTGATATTGCTCTATGTATAACATACTTGTGGAGGAGCAGGCTAGACTTTGTTCCCAGTATGGTACCAACATAACCTGTTTTTCTGTTTTTTGGTTTTTTTTTTGGTGGAACTGGGGATTGAACTCAAGCCCTTGCACTTGCCAGGGAAGTGCTTATTCTACTGAGCCATCTCCCCAGCCCTCCATAACCTATTTTATAAATTATTTAATCTCTGTTTTTTTATCTGCAACATGAGTGATATTTTTATTCTTCTCCATGAGATCTTTGGAGGATTAAGGGGAAATTTTTCTATACTTAAAAGGTAGTTGGAGCCGGGCGTGGTGGCGCATGCCTGTAATCCCAGCACACGGGAGGCTGAGGCAGGAGGATTGTTGTGATTTCGAGACCAGCCTGAGCTACAAAGTGAGCTTAAGGCCAGCCTGAACTGCATAGTGAGACTCTGTGTCAAAAAAGACAAAAAAAAAAAAAAAAGGTAGTGGACAAGTTATTACATCATTATATTTCATCTACATGAAATTTAAAGTAGCTAACTGCTTTTCCTTCTCAGGCTTTTTTTTTTTTTTTTTTTTTTTTAATGTATTTAGCACAGGGTCTATAGGGTCTTACTACATAGATTAGACTTATAGTGATTCTCCTGATTTCAGCCTCCCAAGTGCTGGGATTACAGGCACACTACCATGCCCAGTCTCAATCACCTCCCAGCATGACCCAGGGGTGGGTAGGCAAGGCATGCCCAGGGATTAAACTGGTCCCTGTGTCTGCCTAAGCAGACATTTTAATCTGCTGAGCTATCTGGCCAGCCCTCCTCAGGCTATTTTTTGGAAGGGAGCATTCTTATTACAGTTAAAACATTCCTTTCAACTATAATTTCCCTTAAGTTGCTTGAGAAAGAAGTATAGTTATACCTAAAATTCTTTCCATCTTTATAGGATATACTAGTGGAATATAAGTGATGTTTTCCTATTTTATTTCCTATTCCTGTACTCAGAATGAGCAGTCTGTCTTCATACTGGATGAGAAGTCAGAAGAAAGCCTGAAGCCAAGTTAGGTATCTCTTGACAGTGCAGTCTGTGGAATCTTCCCTTACTTCCTGCTCATTCTGCTTACCCTGCAGTCTAGGTTGGCTGGACAGACTATTTTAAAATTAAAATAAAAGATACATTTCTACTCTGAAAAAAAAAAAAAAGGAGAAAATACTGCCTATATGTAGGATGAATAAACTAGATATTGGTAATATATCCATTTGTGAAATGTATTACTAATAATATTAAAAAATAATTAATACAAGGGCTCTTACCTTGGCTCTTTTCCTGGCATGACCATGGCTGGATGTCCGCCTCTGTTAGAAGAGGATTAGAAAATATTAAAGGTGGAGAAAAATCAACACTTAAAAGAAACATGTTCACAACAAAAAAGTACCAACTATAAAAACCACTAAAATACTTGAACTATGAAGAAATTTTTTTTTTTTTTTTGTTGGTTAAGTTCTATTAATTGTTTTTAATTCTCTTTGACTTTTTCTCCTGGTCTTCTGTTAGCCTTTCTGCAGGTCGCTTCTTCAATCCCTTCATTTTCCTGGTTTGTAGTTTGCTTAGGTCTTGTTTCTGCATATGAATCCTTCCGTAAGTTGTACCAAAAGTATCCTGAGACATATTTGTCTTCTTCTTTGGCTTGAGAGCTTTTGGCATTTTCATAGATAATTTATAAAGGTCATCTGAAGCCAGGTGTGTCCTCCTCAGAACCAGGTCCATTGAAGGTCCCATCTCTTCCAACTCAATCCGTGGTGTTCTGCAACCAGATTTCTTCAAGAGCAACTTATAGCTGCAAAAATAAACCTTCCCCTTCAGAGCAGTGAAGTGTAGGACATACTCTAACCCAGCCAGGCGGATATTTGCCACTGTGGGGCCTCTGAAGAAATCAATAAGAAGGCTTTTCAGCCTTCTGTATGTCACATCAAAATCATCACCAGCAAATATTAACATGGGTTTTGTTCCCTCGGGACATTTACTGTTCTTAATGTCTTTTAGAGACACAAATTTCTCAATACCTAATTCAATCATATCCAGCACATGGTAGTCATACATACGACCTATTACTAGGTTATTGGGACGCTTCTTATTATGGGATCCAAACATGAATAAAGAACAATCTGACTTCTTTGAAAAGAATTCCAGTGATGTCTGATCTTCAAATGGTCTTGTAATATTTTTCTTTTTATACAGAACTCCATATGGTTTTTTCAGTGCATACATGTCTTTCAGGACTTGGGTCACGGTTGCATTTGCATTTCCCCCTTTAATCAGCATGGCATTTTTAATATTTTCACTAAGTTTTGGTTCTCTCTTCTCAAGGAATCTCTTGGCTCTTTTTGTTTTGGGCTTTACAACTCGATCCAAAGCGTCCATCGCTACCACAGCTCGGTCTAGCCAATCTGAAGAAAATGTTTTGGTTTATTTGTCACAATACCCACTCCAGCAACTGTGACAAGGAAGGGTCCCTATAGCACATACAGTTAAATCACCTTCATTATGAAAATAAAAAATTAAAAGAAATAGTTGCTAGTGGGTTCTATAGATAAGCATTACTCACAAACCATAGAATCCTTTTCTAATTAAAATACTTCTAAATATGTCATTACCATAGCATGAGATACTATCTTTTCTTCTTTGTTCAAAGAAGCATATATAGTCCACAATGAAAGTGAAATATGGTCCCTAACTATCACTTATAATAACATCTTTATGAAGGAACATCAGATTTTCAACTTGGAATGCTCAAAATACTTCTCCTTATAGCTGGGAAAATAGAATATGAAATCTTCTTCCCAAATGCCTCCCTAAGTGAATATGTGAATCCGCCCAGTTCCAAGCTCCTGGTAGTGACTTGCTTGGGTCAGAGATATAGGGTATAACAGAAGGATTAAAACCTCCAGACCAAAGAGAACAGAGAGGGAGAAGGAGCCAGGAAAAAGCTGGCAATAATAAAGAACAAAGACGTGAGGTGAGATGAAAGGACAGCTAATTAAATGGTAAGATTTATGAACATATATGAATTCTAAATAGGAGCTTTAGGGAAGGGGTTGGGGTATGGAATGTACTGAAGTGAGGGCATGGGGCAGTGGAAACAAGTAAGATGCAGAATATAAAGATAGTCTTGGATAGGTGAAATTTTTGTCTCCTTTGTCCTCTTCACTAGTTAGCAAACACTGCCAAGATGCAAAATGATGAAATGGGAAAGTAGATGGAAAGAGTAAGAAATGATGGTGGAGTTGGTCAGGGCAAGACCTGCTATAACAAGAGAAGAAATACGTAGTATATATTTGCCACTATTTTTTTCAAGTAAAAAATATATATACTGGAGTTACATGTTGAACAGTTAAGTCTCCTTTCACATCTATCTCTTGGATACCTACTTCCATCCATAAGGGTCAATGAGTACTGCCTGCCAGCCAGCCTGCCTGCCTCTCTCCCTCCCTCTCTCTGTCCCTCCCTCCCTCCTTCTCTCTCTCTTTCACATATTTGGTACAGGGTCTCAATACACAGCTAGGACTTGCAGTGATCCTACTGTTTTCAGCCTCCCCAGTGCAGGGATTACAGGTGTGCACAATGCCGTGTCTTGGTGGCCAGCTCAGCGTGCCTGGGGGTGGGGACAATGCGAGTGCACCATGTGGTGCTGAGGATTGAAACCTGGTTCCTGCGCTTGCCTAAACAGGTGCTTAGTGCAGAGCTATCTGGATGGCCCAAGTTTAGATGTTTCTGATCTTAAGTATAAATTATCCTTATCACTGAGCATATCTATAAGTACAGAATATTTGTACTATTTAAAATTTTTATAGAGTTTTACTAAATTGTCCTTTAAAGTGTTATAGAAATTTATACCTTTACCAACAAAGTACAAGTGTACTTACTGCCCAGGCTGGTTAGTTTTTAACAGTTAAACAATATAGAAAGGCTAATCTGTAGTAGATATCATGCTAGCTATGGAAGATATACAGATAAAAGACACAAGCCTTATTAAAAAGGAATTCATAATCCTGTTAAAGATACATACACAATTATAGTACAGTACATTATGCATATTAGAGGGATACTCACAGAATACTATAGAAGCACACAGCAGAAGCATCTCATTCAAATATATGCAAAGCACGGTTAGGCCTTAGAGATGCAACTGCAGCCTAAAACTGACCTAATCCAGTACCTCATGGAACTTGAAAATTTTGTGCAGAAAATAGATACAGCAGTATGGACCTGCAATGGATAAGGTTGTCAAGAAAGGTATCCTGGAAAAAGCTATGTCTGCATTAAATTCAAAAAGGTAAACAAATATTATACATTGGAAGGGGAATTCAGGATTTGGAGGAGTCCAAGGAAAGAACCATAAGGAAGGCATCCTAGGCAGGGAAGGAATATACCAAAGCATGCTTTCCCCAACTTTTAAAAATTCTTTATTATAAGGAAAGTACACAGCAACACAGGTAGGAAAGTGGTAGGGATGAAAAAATATGGAAAATGTCATCAAACAAACTGCCCAAATACAGTTTCCTGTTACTGAGGAGAACGCCTTTCCTGGGTCAGTCTTTCCTTTAGCAGGGCTGTATTCAATGGTTCCATTTTCTGATCTCTTTTATTCCTGAGTCTGGGAAAGGTTGTACAGTTCTCAGGCTTTCAAGAAACAAATGATAGTGTTTTGTTTTTGTCGGAATTGGGGATTGAACTCAGGCCCTTGTGCTTTCCAGGGAAGCACTTATTATCTCCCCAGCCCCAGGCCTACCATTCTAAACAGAATCTCAGAACCTGTATTTTGTAGCACTGCATCCATGCAAAAGATTTTCAGTTCATTATTTCCCCCTGAACTTTTTAGTAACAACTCATACAGGGACTCCTTTGATAGTACCAGTCAGATGCCCGGGGAGGCTATGAGAATTGAATGGAGGGAAAACAGATGAAGGAGTAGAATTTTTAGTGTCATTGAAGGTGCACATGCTCTGTTAGGAAATGGTAGCAGGGAGAGAGACTTCTAAGGGATTACTCCATAGGATCCAGGAAGGCAGATGAAAATATAGATTTTGTAGAAGGACCAGGAACTCCCAACAGATGGTGGCAGTAGCCCCATCTGCTCTAATGGCAACAAAGAGTCAAGTCACAGAGAAGGCAGATCCCCTCCAACCCTAGACCATAATTATTTGTATGCTCAAATGAAGACTTTAAAAACCAAATGAGTTTTAAACAAATATAAAACTTATAATATCCTTTGCCACCTATATTAAAGAAGTACACAACAGCAGTTCAGAACATAATTTATAGTAATCTGAGAATAGAATGTGGATCTAAAAGTTCAATTATTATTTTTCATATAATAAAATAACATCAGAGCCGGGCGTGGTGGCGCATGCCTGTAATCCCAGCACTCGGGAGGCTGAGGCAGGAGGATTGTTGTGAGTTCGAGACCAGCCTGAGCTACAAAGTGAGCTCAAGGCCAGCCTGAACTGCATAGTGAGACCCTGTCTCAAAAAAAAAGACAAAAAAAAAAAAACATATAATTAAAGATTCATCACATATCTGTCCTAAGTATTTATTTTTTTGTCCTGAGTATTTAAACTCATTACTGGTATCAGTGAAGGCTAGCAGAATAGCTGGAAGAGCGGTATACTGTCTCCACAAATCCTGGAAGGATAGACAGGGAATGATAATTCACATGTAAAAGATAATAGAGAGAAAAAGCAGCCAGGAATGAAATCTGGCTAACAGTAAAAAGAAAGACAAAGGAAAAGCTACCTCTCAGAGAGCTGTCAGATTTTAATTCATCCCTTTATAATGCTGCTGTTTTTAATCTTTAAAGAAGACAAGGCTGTGATGAATTAAGTTGTCTCAAAAAATTATGCCTCAAGTTTTCAAGCCCTCCAAAATGCTGTTGTTTCTGCTTTTAGTCTAACTTACTGCTTGAGGACTATCTCCTGGGCTCATAATAAAGATCAGTCTCAAGGTTGGTCATTAGGAAAAGATATACAGAACTTGAACTTGAGTACCTAAAGAAATCAGTAGTGAAGAAAGAGAGAAGAGCTGTAACAGGCTAGAGGAGAATCAGAGTACAGGTAGCTAGCACCAAAGATCAGCCTTGGAAGAAACTTGGCTGACCATCTACTGTCAGTATTTCTGTACTATAGCACAGATGGATGAAAAAAATGTCAACCTAAGGATGAAATTCTTCCTGCTCATGTTGACGAAATGTGAAGTTCATAAACCATTTCTCACCCAGAAAATTCTGACTACTTTAAAACAACCAGGATATGAATTTAACACTGTACAAAGCCAGGCAGCTCTAGTTTTAAGTATTTTATCCAAGTACTCTGGGAGGCTAATGGGGGAGGATGGCAAGTTTGGATAACTTGGCAACTTAGTAAGACTCTATCTTCAATTTAAACAAAAGGCAGTGGGCTGGGAAGGCAGTTCAGTGTAAAGTCCTGAGTTCAAGTTTCAGTAGTGGAGAGGGGTAATATACAAGCCATTTTTTGATTTTTTTATGAGACTGAGTCAGGCTGTTTAAATCCAGACTGGTCTTAAAACTTGCTATGGAGCCCAGGGGACCTTGAACTTGTGGAAATTCTCCTGCCTGGGCCTCTCAAGTGTTAGGATTATAGACGTGCACCACCACATCTGACTTTTTTTTGTGGGGTACAGGGGGACAAGATCATACTACATAGTTCAGGCTGGTCCTAAAATTATAACAATCCTACTGCTTCCACTTTCAGGGTGCAGGGATTATAACCATGTGCCATCGCACATATAACAGACATACTCGTTAAATAAGTGTCTGTATACAGTTTATTTATCATGCATATATTTTAAAAACTTTTCTTTTTTTAATGTGCTAGGCACTGAACCTAACATTTCATGCATGCTAGTTAAGTGCTCTGAGTTATATTCCCAGCCCAACAGTTTGTTTATTGTAGTACAAAGTATTAAACACAGGTAGCAATAGTTACTAGTTAGCTATTGTTACTATTCCTTATTAGGATAGCATAGCAACTTAAAGACCAGTCTCAAGGTTGCCCAAGACTGGCCCAGAATTTGAAATCCTTTGCCTCAGTCTCCCAAGTAGCTGAGATTATAAGTATGTGTTACTGCACCAGATTCCAACAGTTGATTTTTTTTAACACTTTATTTTTATTAGCACATGAAAGATTTTTTTGACACAAAATATGAAGTTGAGTAGTGATGGTGCACACATGTAATCCCAGCACTTGACTGAGGCAGGAGAATAACTATAATTTGAAGCCTGTCGGGAAATAGTGAGACTGTGTTTCAGAAAACTCCCTCATCAAAAAACAGGTGTGATGGCACTACTCATAATTCCAGCACTCTGGGAGGTGGAGGCAAGACAACCATTGAGTTCAAGCCCAGCCTGGACAACTCAGAAAATCCCCATCTCAAAAATGAAACTATTAAAAAGGCAATGCAAAAGCCTTGTCTTTAGTCTCCAGTAAATCAGTAAATCAATCAATCAATCAAATCAATCAATCAATAACAAGTAAGAACATACACACACTCAGGCTCAAATGAACTAGGGATCTCACTCTTAGATTTTTTTTTTTAAAATGTATTTAGTACAGGGTCTCACTACACAGATCAGAATTGTAGTGATCCTTCTGCTTTTAGCCTCCCTAGTGCTAGGATTACAGGTACACGCCACCATGCTCAGTCTCAATCCCGACTTCAGTGCACCCCAGGGGCAGGGCCAGCACAGTACATGGAGATCAACCCTGGTTCCTGCGCCTGCCTTAAGAAGATGCTTTAGTCTGCTGAGCTATTTGGCTGGCCCTCTCCTTAGATTTCATCATGGATTCTATGATAAAACTGGAAAATGTTTCTTTTGTTGTTGTTCAGGGAATTGAACGCCACTGAGCTATCTCTCCAGCTTTGGAAGAAGTTTCTTGAGAGCTCAAATTGGGGTTCTTAAAAATCATCAAGTGTTCGCACAGATGGTGGGTTCCTATGGATTCCCACTTATACCAGGCAAAGAGTATGCACACAATATACTTCTGATGTTTACCTGTGTCTCCTGACGCACACTGGTCTCTTCACCTTCTTTCTCAACTTCTTCCTTACTTGGAGTCTTAGATATAAACTTGTTTTTGCTTACAGATTCTTCCACCAGTTTTTTTTCAGATTCTTTCATTATTTCAAGGGTCTCTTGAGTAGTGTTACTGTTAGACATGTTCTTCAGTAGAATAGAGTAGCCTCTATGGACTCCTAAAGAAACATTAATGGCATTAAACATAAGATTTGTGTCTCTGTACTTAACATGCAAGACTTGTATTTTACATATGTCTCTTTATAGCCTACAAAGAAGTTCTGTGATAATCATACTACTCCTTGATTAATTTATTCTTTTTTAAATTTTGAGCTAAAACTGCATAATTGAAAATATACAATTTGGTGAATTATGACATATGTGCACCCTACAAAGCCATCATTGAGACAGTGAGCACATCCATCATCCCATGTTTTTCCTTTCTTTTCTTTGAGGCAGGGTCTCAGGCCAGGGAGATAGCTCAGCAGCGTGAGGTCCTGAGTTCAATACTGGTACCACAAAAGAAAAACAGTAGAGACTAGGTCTCACTATATAATTCAGTCTGGCTTGAATTCAGTAGTAGCCCAGGCTGGTCTTAGAACTCATCACAGTCTTTCTGTCTCAGCCTCCCAAGTGTTGGGATTATAGGTATGTACCACCATTCCCAGCTAGAATTTTATATAAATGGAGTTGGATGCTATCTATTTATCTATTTGGCAGACTTGACAGCATTCTCTGTAGAAATGTGTTCACATTTTCAACTCAGTCACATAAACCAGTAGATTCTCTCCAGAAAGGGGAAAGAATTATCCTAAAACTCTGTTCACTAAAAGGAAACAACTCTCTCCTTCTCCAAGGTAGTACTTTCATAGCTACAACAAATCACAACATGGTTATAAGCTTCAGGCTACTCTCCCAACAGAAAGCAGCAAAATCAGACAATGGTTATAGGATCCTAAATTATTTTCTTTATTTTAACTAAATTAAAAAAAGAAAAGAATTTAGTAACTATCTGTCCTTACGAAAGAATAGGTCTCTACCTAGTGGAAGAAAGACTTTTTGGTGCTCTTCTTATTCCCCCCACCCCCTAACACACACACAACAGTACCTATGGTACATGGTGATGCCTGTGAAAGGTTGTAAAGAAGCCAGTAGTGGAGCCAGGGAGATGGCTCAGTGGAATAAGCACTTTCCTGGCAAGTGCAAGCAAGGGTCTGAGTTCAATCCCCGGTTCCACCACAAAAGAACAAATGATAAAAAGAAGCCAGCAGTTATCAAAGCACATATTAGGAAACAGAAATCAATGCTTTAGCCACAGATCCATGTTCTAAAGTGCTAAAGTCAAATATGCTTAACTTCAACCACAGTTTGCAGAGGTTTCTCCTCACATAGTTTACCAACTGTACTTGAATCCTAAGCATTTTTTTCCTTCCTTTAAAAAGGTAAGAAGCACGGAGATCCGTGTTTGATTCCCCAGTACTGCATGCTGCACCAGTCCTTCCCCCAAGCGTGCTGGGCAATCGAGTCTGGGCATGGTGGTGCATGCCTGTAATCCCAGTGTTGGAGAGGCCGAAAACAGGAGGATCACTGAGTCCAAGTTGCATAATGAGACCCTGAACCAAATACATAAGTTTTTAAAAAATAAAATAAAAAGGTAAGACTAGAAACCCTCCTAGATGTCAAGATCTATTCCCAGTATGGTCTTCGAAAGTGAGATAAACAAGCAAATAAAGTGATGCTTCAAGAAAACTGTCAGATTTTTTTCTCCTTCAGAATAGTTTAAAAAGACATACCTGGGGCTCTCAAGAAGCACAAGTACTCAGCCTTATCTGACACAAGTTAGCCTGGAAGATTATTGCTTTGTCTACCTTGGGGTGGTTCCTGAGTAGCTACCTGGAAACTTGGGTTGCTTAAGAGTAGAAAAAATGTACTGAAAGAATGTCATTCATACAAAATCATAAAGATAATTGGCTCTCGATCTCACAACCATTGCAGTACATTGAGCTCCACAGAGACAGCAATGGGGCAAGTGAGAGCCAGACCAACACTGGGTGACTCTGTACTCTTTAGGAAAACAAGTAAACATGGGCAAAGGAGATCCTAAGAAGCTGAGAGGCAAGATGTCATCATGTGCATTCTTTGTGCAAACTTGCCAAGAGGAGCACAAGAAGCACCCAGATGCTTCCGTTAACTTCTCAGAGTTTTCTAAGAAGTGCTCAGAGAGATAGAAGACCATGTCTGCTAAAGAAAAAGGAAAATTTGAAGATATGGCAAAAGCAGACAAGGCTTATTATGAAAGAGAAATGAAAACTTATATTCCTCCTAAAGGAGAAACAAAAAAAAAGTTCAAGGATCCCAATGCGTCCAAGAGGCCTCCTTCAGCTTTCTTCTTGTGTTCTTAATATAGCCCAAAAATCAAAGGAGAATATCCTGCCTCTCCATTGGAAATGTAAAGAAACTTGGAGAAATGTGTAATAATACTACAGCAGCTGATAAGCAGCCATACAAGAAGGCTGCTAAGCTGAAGGAGAAGTATGAAAAGGACACTGCTGCCTACTGGGCTAAAAGAAAACCTGATGAAGCAAGAAAGGGAGTTGTCAAGGCTGAAAACAGCAAGAAAAAGAAAGAAGAGGAAGATGAGGAGGAAGAAGATGAAGAGGGTTATGATGATGCATAAGTTGGTTCTAACAGTTTTTTTTTGTGTCTATAAAGCATTTAACCCCCCTGTACACAACTCACTCCTTTTGAAGAAAAAAAATTGAAATGTGTAGGATTTGTTTTTAAACTGTACAATGTTTTTATTTTTTTTTTGTATAGTTAACACATACTGAATGTGTCTTTAGACAGCTCTGTCCTGGTGGTATTTTCAATAGCCACTAACCTTGCCTGGTACAGTATGGGGATTGTAAACTGGCATGGAAATTTAAAGCAAGTTCTTGTTGGTGCATAGCACAAATTAGTTATATATGGGGATAGTAGTTTTTCATCTTCAGTTGTCTCTGATGCAGCTTATATAAAATAATTGTTGTTCTGTTAACTGAATACTACTCTGTAATTGCAAAAAAAGTTGCAACTGTTTCGTTTCTTTCTTTTTTTTTTGGCAGAACCAGGGACTGAACTTAGGCCTTGTGCTTGTCAGGAAAGCATTTATTCCACTGAACCATCTCCTTGGCCCTGCCACTGTTTTGTTGACATTCTGAATGCTTCTAAGTAGGCACAATTTTTTTTATTAGTAAAAGAAAAAAGATCATAAGCTTAAATTTAAAGATTAAAAAAAAAACTGGAAGAAACTGACCAAAAAAGAAAATGGTTGGTAGTCAAACACGGTGTATACCTATGGTTCCTAGCCTAAAGCTTGCCTAGGAAACATGATAAAACCTTCACTAAGAGGGAGAGGAACAAATGGAAGAGAGGAGAAAGAGACGGGGAAGCTAAGGTGAGGAGGAATGAATAAAAGAAAGCAGAAGGAGAACAGTAGATATTTCATTTTTAAATTAATAGATTTTTTTTTTTTTTTTTGTCTTTTTTTGAGACAGGGTCTCACTGTGCAGTTCAGGCTGGCCTTAAGCTCACTTTGTAGCTCAGGCTGGTCTCGAACTCACAACAATCCTCCTGCCTCAGCCTCCCTAGTGCTGGGATTACAGGCATGCGCCACCACGCCCGGCTAAATTAATAGATTTAACAGCTTCAGGCTTTTTTGTTTTCTGGCAGAACCAGGGATTGAACTCAAGCACTTGCACTTGCCAGACAAGCGCTTATTTTACTGATCCATCTGCCCAGTCCTCCTAGCTTCAGGCTTTTATAAAGAGTTATATATTGTTTGGGACCACAGGCTGTGCATGGGAATCTGTTTATATACATATGTGTGCATGCACATGTGGATGGATGGATTTATTTCCATCCATTTTTTTTTTTTTTTTTTTTTTTTTTTTTGGCAGAACTGGTGATTGAACTCAGGCCCTTGCGCTTGCCAGGGAAGCACTTATTCCACTGAGCCATCTCCCCACTCACCCTCCTCCATTCATTCTTTTTAAAATGAATGGAACTTTGCTTTTGTTTGGAGTACTAGTAAAATAATCTTTTCATTTCTCTTAACTGGAAAACACTAAGAAAAATCAGAATCAGAAGAACTCTAACGTATGACCTTATACAACCTTTTTCTTATTTTTATTTATTTATTTTTTTTGTAACCTCCTGAGATGTTTGATAGACTCTCCTGGTAAATTCCTAGGATAGGTCCATATTTCTGAAATGGCCTCTACTATTATATCGTTGCTCCCTAAGTAAGCTGCTTCAATCTTGAAAGTGAATCAGTGTTAGAGTCACACAAAATCAAGTTTACCTCTTTTTCTACATGATATACCTCCAATTATTTTTCTTTCTAGTCTTTTTTTTTTGTATTTTAGGAAAGGGTCTACAGGGTGTTCAGGGTCTCACTACTAGATCGGACTGTAGTGATTTGCCTGTTTACAACCTCCCAAAAGCTGGGATTACAGGCACTTGCCACCACACCCAGTCTCAATTGCCTCTCAGTGTGCCCCAGGGGTGGGGCCGGCATAGCAGGCCCTGGGATTGAATCCCTGGCCCCTGCACCTGCTTGCAGGGGCTTTAGTCTGCTGAGCTATTGGCCGGTGTCTTTCTAGTTTTAAATAGCCTCAAACAAATTTCTGTAATAAAGATAAATTGATATAAAAAGAAAAAGCAGTTAGATTTTTTTTTTTTTAAACCTGGGATGGGCTTTAAATACTAAACAGGCATAAATCTTCAAATCAAAATGATCACTTTCCACGATAACAAGGAAGGATCAAGTAGGGCCGGCCAAATAGCTCAGCGGATTAATGCTCAGGCCCAGGGGCCTCAGGTGCAGGCCCTGCCCACCCCCAATGCTGAGAGGGCAACTGAGACTAGGCGTGGTGGCGAGTACCTGTAATCCCAGCTCTTGCAAGGCTGTAGGCAGATCACTAAGAGTTCAATCTAGTAGTGTAGTAGTGAGACCCATAAGGCCCTGTAGACCCTTTCCTAAAATTCAAAAAAAAAAAAGATCAAGTATCTGGATACCTGGAATAACTTGGGTGTTCAAGCACTGAGTGCAAATAAAACCTTTCACAACACCCTTCTGTGGACTATCCTCACATATTCTCAGTTTTAATGAGCCATGAGTTTCCTTCATTTGATGAAAATACAGAAAATTTGAGCTTTAAATTCTAACAAATTCTCATAAAACAGATTAATCTCACTTTGAGAATCTGGTCATTATCCCAAGACTGCTGGGCCTTCAAGAGGTGCTTGAAAAAAAAAAAAAAGTAATTCTCACATTGAAGAAAAGGGAAGCAGCAGAGTAAAAGGTAGTTAGAGGTCTGTTTTAGCTACCTACCTATGTCTCTTTTCTAAATGCTGATCTAACTTAGATTTCTTTTGGCATTTGCATTCCTCTGAGGGCTTATGATCAGGGAGGGTTCCTTTGTCCTCAAACTCCAAGAGATTTGGGGTTAATTACCTCAACAAATTGCGATAATTTTCTTTTCCTTTTGGGACTGGTTTAGGAAAGTACAAGTTACTCAGTCATTATCAGTGAGATACGAGGAAGCTCTACGTTGCATGGTGGCTTCAAGGAAAGGCTTCTCATTAGCTGAGGATGGTGAGAAATCCCATCTATGTATGTATGTCTGCACATATGATCTTTTTGAGACAGGGTCTTGCCATGCAATAGAGCCTAGCCTTTAACTCACTTTGTAGCCCAGGATGGCCTGGAACTCAGAGCAGACCCTCCTGTCTCAGCTTTTCTAGTCTTGGAGTTACAGGTGTGTCCCACTATGCCCATCTTGGGAAATTATCATTTCTGTTACCTGGAACTTGAGGCAGGAAGACTACAAGTTTGAGACCAACCTGGGGAACTTGATAAGTCTCAAAAAATTTAACAGGGCTGGATGGGTGGGGATTGGAGAAGAAAAGAAAGAACAAAGATAGAAAAGCTTTCCACTGTACAGAATTTAAATAAAAACTGTAAAAGCCACCAGAAAAAAACTGGCTTCTGCTGAGGGTAGTCTTGTGCACCACTGAGGCCTAGAATATGACAACATTTGACCAGCGCATCCTAAATGCCATGATACAAACACTAAATCAGTCAACCTGTATTTTCTCTATCTGAACCCTTTGAAGTTATAAATCTTTTTTGCTCTGTTTTGTTTTTGAGGTCATAAATCTTATTGTTGTACGCAGCTAAATTACACAGAAATAGTATAGGCAGTCAGACAGGGCTGGGCCCTCAAGGAGACAATATGGAAGACAAGGTGATTTTAAAACTTTGGAAGAGACAGACACTCCCAATGTGGGCCAGACCTCAAGCGTAAACAAATGCAGCCACATACTTCCCTAGGAATGGGCTTTAAGGATTGATATTCTCTCTCTCTTTTTTTTTTTCTGTTGCAGTCCTGGAGATTGAACTTGGGACCTTGCACTTGCCAGGCAGACATTCATGCTGCTGAGGTATATCCCTGGCCTGAGACTGACATTCTAAATAGCTCTCAATCATCTTGAAAGAGCCAGAAAAAGTCACTGACACAATCCCAATATGAAGAGCCCTTGTTCTATATCCATACCCAAGTGCCACATGACTCCTTTCCTAATTTGGTCCTGGATTTAATCAATTTTATCTGAGCAATAGTGCTTGTAATCTCATTGGTTGACCGCAGGTTTTTTTTTTTTTTTGTCTTTTTGAGACAGGGTCTCACTATGCAGTTCAGGCTGGCCTTAAGCTCACTTTGTAGGTCAGGCTGGTCTCGAACTCACAACAATCCTCCTGCCTCAGCCTCCCGAGTGCTGGGATTACAGGCATGCGCCACCACGCCCGGCTAAGTTGACCGCAGTTTTGTCCCTTATGCCCACCTAAGTGAGTTCCCATGTTCACCTCACCCACCTCATCACATGGTTTTACTCTATATAAAAATCCCAGGAAGAGACAGCTTCCTAGGGAAACATGCTCAGGCCCCAGGTTGTCAATCTTTAGGACAGGAGCCTTCTTTCCCTCAATAAATATATTCTGCTCTTAACCTCTGTTTGTTCCTAAAATTCATCCTTCAGTTTTACAGAACACAAACTCACATATGCATCTCTTAGGCTGGGAGTTTCATTCCTCTATATCATTATCATTTAAGCTGTTCTGAGGTAAGCTTATGTACTATCTTAGCATGTTAAGTGGTAGACACTAAGGGAATATTAAGAGACTATCCAGACAGACAGGGAAGCCCAAATCTGTAAGTGGAAATTAACAGTGATGACAATAAATTTTTTGAGTGCTTACATAGAATAGGCATATACTAAATAAATTATGTATCTCATTTTATGGTTTACATATTATCAGTATCATTTTTTTTTTTTCTGAGGGGCTGGAGAGATGGCTCAATAGAATAAGTACTTCCCTGGCAAGCGCTAGGGCATAGGTTCAATCCCCGGTTCCACAAAAAAAACAACAACTTTTTTTTGAGATGGTCTCCCTATGTTGCCTAGCCTAGCCTTGAACTCTCAATTTTTGTGCTTCAGCTTTCTGGATGGCTGAGATGATGGGCATAGGCCAGCACACTGGCAGCATTACTTCTAAAATATGCAAACTGTAAACTGGGAATGTTGGCACACACCTGTAATACCAGCACTCAGGAGGCTGAGGCAGGCAGATTGTTACAAGTTTGAGACCAGCCTGGGCTACAAAGTGAGCTCATGGCCAGCCTGAACTGCACACTGAGACCCTGCCTCAAAAAGACAAAAAACAAACAAACAAACAAACCTTCCCCTCCAAATAACCTTTAGGGTCATTTTTAGCCCTGTAATGGTATGTAGCAGACTTTCCATACTCATGTGGCATGAAGACTCCTAGAAATAAAATTTTCTATGCCAAAACAAAAGTAAAAGTTACATGTAAGGACAAGGAAAACACACACACACACACACACACACACACACACACATACCTATATAAAACATATTTATAAAAATATATTCACATATAAATAAGAATACATATCTATAATATATAAATAAATCACAACATAAACATTATATGAATATAAATATATAAAAACATATGCTATAGTTATACACACACACACTTGTGGGGGGAGAAGACAGGGTCTCACTACGTAGTTCAAGCTGGTCTTGGGCTCACAGTGATCCTCCTGCCTCAACCTCCAGAGTGCTGGGATTGCAGGTGTAGACTACCATGCCAAGCAAGACAATTTAGAGTGTTTTTGTTTGTGCTTTGAGATAATCTTGCTATGTAGTTCACACTGGTCTTGACTTACTATGTAGACCACGCTGGTCTTGAACCCATGGAGATCCTCCTGCCTCAGTCTTCCTTCAAAGTGTGGGATTATATGCGTGAGCTACCCACTGACAATTTATTAATTAAAAAAAAACCCTAAAGAATGAAAAGGAAGTCAGCAAAAAAGTTAAAGGCAGAGAAGTAATTTCTACTGATATTTACTTGATATACAAAAAGGAAAATAGGGCCTGGAAATTTTGGGGGTTTGTTTATTCTGGTAAAGACAGGGTCTTGCTACGTAGCCCAGGCTAGCCTTGAACTAGTGAAGAACTGGCAGTGATCCTTGAGTGCTAGAATTACAAGTATGTATAAGACACCTAGCTCTTTGTTTTTAATTGGTAGGAGAAACAAATGAAACTATTTCATATATGACTAGAAAGCCAAGACATGGAGCTCCTGAGAGGACCCAGGTGAGCACATCTATACAATCACTTGTGTGCAATATGGATTGCATTCAGGCAAACAGCACAATCTCTTTGATTCCCCCCCAACTCTCCCCCCCCCGCCCGTTCTGGAGATTGAACTTGGAACCTTGTGCTTGCCAGGCAGGTGCTTTTCCACAGACTGGAAACAGGCAAATTTTCTAGGGCCTAATGTCTTCTGAGGATACAAAAAGGCTCAAAGCTGTACAGAATGAACTGTTAGATGAGGGGGGCCAGAACGGGATGTGAGAAAATAGGATGATACAGGGGAAGATGAGAGCCAAGATCCGTCAATTTCTTTTAGGAAGAATAAATTTTTTGACTGCCAAGTTAAGTACCTTCTAGAGTACAGTGAAATTATACATACTTCCATCAACTCTACAAACAACTTTCAAGGCATTAAGCCAAAAGAAATACATTATATAGCAAATGCTCAGAGATAGAAGTACAACTTTCATTTTCTCCCTTTTAATCTACAGCCAAGCAAAGAGAATACAAGCAAGAAGACAATGTCTAGGAACTAAAAATTCTTATTCAGGCTTTGGCAAAATTCCTATAAAAATTTCCAGTTCTTTATGAATTTGTGTATCAACAGTAAATTACTCCATGTAGGGTACTCACATTTTAAAAAAAAACTTTAAAATTTAAGGGCCCAGGAGAATGTAAAAACTTGTGATATATTTATATAATTGAATACTATTCAGCAATAAAAAAGAATGAGCTACTGTGTATACCTATACACAAAAACATGAATGGAACTCAAAACTATTATGAGAAATGATAAAGGAAATCCCTCCCCAATATGAAATTATTAGTAATTTAAGAATAAAACTAATCTCCAGTGTGTTAGGGGTGTAGTTCAGTGGTACAGCATCTCTCCAGTGACTGGGATCAGAAAGTGGTTAATGAAGCACTATTTGGTGATATGCCTGCAATTTCAGCTCCCAGGGAGCCTGAGGTAAGAAGACTGAAAATTCAGGTCTGCCTTGGGCAACTTAGTAAGAACCTATTTCAAATTTAAAGAGGGCATGCCTGGTGTTACGGTTTGTGTCTAGTTGTCCCCCCAGAGCCTCATGTAGTCATGGGGTGGGGACTTCTAGAGTTTGTGATTAACTCATGATTCACTGGGATTATGTATGATCCAAGGCTGGGATTAGGGGTTTTAGTACTACTGGGATTATGGGTGTGAGCACTTCCCCAGCCTGGGGCAGAGAGCCTGAATATAATATAAGAGACAGAGAGACAAACTTTCTTTAGAGATTGCTTTTTGTTATTATTGCTGTTCAGCTGCCATAAACTGCTGCTCTCTGCCATGTGCCATTCTGCCTTGGAGCCAGTCAAGTATGGACTGAACTGTGAGCTAAATAAACCTTTTCTTCCTTCATTTTTGGGTGTTGGGTATTTGTCCCAGCAACGAGAGAAGAGTAACCAAGACACCTGGTGATGTATCTCAGTGTGAAGGTTCCAGAGTCAATCCTCAATACACAGTGAGCTGGAGAAAGAAGGGGAGGAGGATGATCTGTCTACTTTATTATGTTATTTAATCACCCCCCCATACCCTTAGGAAATAAGGGTAGGGACAAACCAAAGCTTAGATGAATTAAGTAACTTTCCTAAATCAACCTAAGAGGGGAAGAAGGCAAGATTTCGACTTACAAAGGGTAATCAAAATATATGGTGAATATTTAAATTAAAAAATAATTATTAAGGCTGGGCATGGGGGTACACAACTGTAATCCCAGCATTTGAGAGTCTGAGGCAAGAGGATCACTGTGAATTCAAGGTCAGCCTGGGCTACAAAGTGAGTTTAATGCCAGCCAAAACTGCATAGGGAAACCTTGCCTCAGGAAAAAAAAAGTTATACTGTAAGACACATTGCCATGAATCTCAAAATATTCTGCTTTAAACACATTTATCCCTTTGTTCTTACCATTTCCTAAAGTAGTTCCAGAAAGTCTTCTTTTATGTCTTTATGAGGTATGACCAAAAATATAGTGAGGGGAGGTGGCTCAGTGGGATAAGCGTTTCCCTGGCAAGCACAAGGGCCTGAGCTCCTGTATACTAGAAAAGCTCTATGGATATACAATACAATCAATTCAAGATAGCGTGGCAGCCACAGGAGTACAGTCGGAGATACAAAAGAGAATTCCAGAATTGCTTCAGAAAGTGCAAGAACGATGGAATGAGTATGTGTATGTGTGTGTGTGTGTGTGTGGGATATTTTGATAGTCAGTAATGACAGTTTCTTTTACTGTAATAAACTTTAAAAATTTAAACATTCTCTATAGTTTTCAATGATACCTATTAGCTATTCTGATCCCAAAGGCAAATTGTAGGTGATCTAAGTTGGCCAGCTCCTCAGGACTATTCCAGGGCATGCAGTGTCAGAGAGGAAATATACCTAGATCTGAGGCCTCTCTTCAAAGAATATCAGTAAGAGGAATATTTCAGGTTTAAAGATCACATTGGTAAAGGCTGGGCATGTGGTGCATGCTTCCAAATCCAGCACTTAGAAGGCTGAAGCAGGAATCCTCAAGACTGTTGGGAGTTGAGACCAGTATGGACTACAAAGTGAGCTCAAGGCCAGCCTGAACTGCATAATGAAATCCTATCTGTAAAAGATAGATAGATCAATCAATCAATCAATCAATCACATTGGTAAACTCTACCATCTTTTCCCTCTCCTTAGGAACACTTCTCATAACTTGGATTTGTTTTGGTTTATCAAGAGTATTTTTCCAACATATTAACCATTGTTACCCAATTATCTTGTTTTTAATATTTTTTCCTCTTTTATAAAATAAAAGAGTATCTTACTTGATCTTGTCAAGGTATAAAGTGTTATCTCTATTTTATAAACAAAAATACTAATAGATATATTAGATATTACAATCTGTAATCTCAGCTACTTAAGATGTCAGAGGATTCCAAATTTGACAACAGGTGAGGTAATTTAATGAGATCCTGTCTCAAAAATAAAATTTTTAAAAAGCGCCAGGAATGTAGCTCAGTGGTAGAACATTTGTCTACCTAAAAGCCCTGGATTAAACCCCCAGTACTGCAGAAACCAAATAAAAAGTTAAGCCACTTAGTAGATAGCTTAGGGACTATATAGTATATATGCTTAGTGATAGAGATCTTTTGAAAGATCTCTATCACTAAGCATAAGGAAGAAGACAGGACTCACATCCACATCCACTTGATTCCAAATGTTCTAGGTTGTTTATACTGGTGCAAAAGACAAAAAAAGAGAGAGAGAGAAAGAGAGTGCAAGCAAGCACGCACACACACACAAAAACCAGTACAATAAATAAGTGAAAACCTTACTTTTGAAAAGCCTAACAGCCTTTGGGAGAAGAATGGGAAAAAGCTCTATGGATATACAAATGAAACATGAAAGTCCAGAGCTCCCTTCTATTTTGAGAAAGAAAGGACATCATATGGGACTAGAGTGTCAAGAACTTATAAAACACACAAAACTAAAGTTATATGACAGTGAGAAAGCTCTTCATGGATTACAGAATCAACTGTAGTAGGCTTCACTAATAGTAGGCCCACAACAGTTAACTACCAATTTTCCAAATCAAGGAAGTATGAAAATCATTCTGTCTTACAACTACAAAAAGGATTCACTGGTGTGTAAGGAAGATCACAGGAGTTGGCTATTGTCCAGAGCAACTCCTTAGGCAACGTAAAGAGTGAAACAAGATTAAAATGTTCTGGACACATAAACTCTTTCTTTGCTCAATATCTGTTACAGTTATACTTGTCTTAAAATGAGAAGTGTGGGTGCTCTGATCAATGGACTTAAGTATAGCCAGGGCTTGTTAAAATTTGTCAGTTTTCTTACATTCTTGACCAAAAATGCTTATTTTATATCTTCTATAAAATAGAATAAATCAAATATACTCTTTCAAACATGAGAAATGAGCATTTTCTTCTCTGATTTATTTTACCTTTATCAAAAAAGTGCCATTATACAGAAAATATCACATAATTTTGGGAGTAGAAAAGACCTTGAAAGTTCACACTGCCTTCTTCCATTCTCCTTGAAAAAAGGGTTCCAACTCAATCCTGAAGAGACATCCAAAATGGAGGAGGGGCATCATTAGTACGTTCTGATTGGGGTATCTTCAGAATGCTTCAATTGCTAAATTAAATGCATGTAGCCAACCTATCTTACTCTGCCATCGCCTATTAGACTGACAGAACATTTAATATTGAAGAGATCTTGCAAAATATAATTGAAACAAAACAAAATATAACATTGAATGTTGGACTGGCCAGAGAAATGACAGGAAGAATCTATATTCTTTTTCTTGAAGAATTAGGGATTGAAATCAGGCTCTTGCACTTGCGAGGGAAGCACTTATTCTCCTGAAGAAAGAATCAGAAATCTTAAGAACTATAAGCTATTAATTTGTTTTCTTCAAGGGAAAAACTTGTATTTGTTTTTCAATATCCAACCACTTCTTTAGTAAAACAGAATTACCAGTTTGGGTGTAGGATGTTGGGACAGGAACTCACTCTGTAGTTCAGGCTGGTCTCAAACTTGCAGTGATCCTCCTGCCTCCTCAGCTTCCCAAGTCCTGGGATTACACATGTGCATCACCACACCAGGCAAACTTTTGTGATGTACTCAACCCAGGTCTCTATTCTTTCATTAGGGCAGTCCTAGGATATATACAGCAAATACGATTTCTTTGAAGTATCCTTAAAAGAAGTGGGCAACTCTTCATCTTTAATTCCTGTGACTTGAAGGTTAAGGACTTTAAAATGAGACCAGAGGGCTGGGAAGATAGCTCAGCGGTCTAAAGCGCCTGCTTAGGCAAGCTCTCCCGGACCGCAGTTCGATCCCCAGCACCACATGCCATGCCAGCCCCTCCCCCAGGGCGGGCTGAGCTGACCCCACCCCCCCCCCAAAAAAAGAGTCCGTGATGTGTAGCGAGACACTGTAATAAATAAATAAAAAATAAAGCCTTGATCTTTTTAAAAAAATAAAATAAAATGAGACCAGAATGGAAAACCACAGACATGGATACTTAGGTCCCTGAGAACCCCACCCCTAGTTTGATTGCCTGCAGTTTCTTGAATATAAGAAAAATTAATAAATACTTATGTAAGATATTTGTGTTTAAGCCGGGCATGGTGGCGCATGCCTGTAATCCCTCAGTGCTTGGGCGGCTGAGGCAGGAGGATTGTTGTGAGTTCGAGACCAGCCTAAACTACAAAGTGAGTTTAAGGTCAGCCTGAACTGCATAGTGAGACCCTGTCTCAAAAAGACAAAAAAAAAAAAAAAAAAAGATATTTGTGTTTAGTTGTTAAGCGCAGCAGTATATTGTTTACTTGGTATCTTGTGTATATATAAAATACACATACATTCTTTAGTAACATAGAAAAAATAATACACAATTTCTATAAAGAATTCCAAAATTCTGGGTATGATGGTGCATACTTTTTTTTGTGGAACCAGGGATTGAACTCAGGCCCTTGTGCTTGCCAGGGAAGCACTTACTCTACTGAACTATCCCCCCAGCCGGATGGTGCATACTTGTAATTCCAACATTCAGGAGACTGAGGGAGGAGGATCACTTTGGGTTTGAGGTCAGGTTGAGCTGCACAGTGATTCAAAGGCCAGCCTATGTAGGAAGCACCAAATATGTTATAATAACTTTTATACTTTGTAGTCTGGTATGAATTTGACTATATGACCACTGTTTCCACAATTTATTAGTCACACAAATGAGCCCAAGCCCCTTATCTGTGAAATGGATGTTATACATAAGATCCATACAGCCAATGGGAAATGTTTAGGTTTCCTATATGAAACTGATGCTCATTGGATGCTAGTGCCTTTTAGTCATATTTTACAGTAAGAAGGCAGAGAAAAAGCAAAAGAACTTTTTCCCTTTCTTGCTGTGCAGTTCAGGCTGGCTTTGAGCTCACTTTGTAGCCCAGGATGGTCTTGAACTCGCAATGATACTCCTGCCTCAGATATTTGTCTTTTTCTTTACAATACAGGCTGTATTATGCACAAATGTAACACTCAGAGCCTCCATAAAAGTGATAACTCTCCTTATTTTATCTCTACTCCCTAAATATATACCAGCTCCAGTATTCTGCTATTGGTGCTCTGTTTTATTTTGTGACAGGGTCCACCAGGTAGCCAGGTAGTCTAGGCTAGCTTAAGTTGTGGTTATTATTTATTCCTATTTTAGAGGGGAGTAAAATGAAGCTCAAAGTAATTAGGAAGAAAATCCTGTTGACTATAGTTTCAAAACACAAAATCTGATGACTTCCTATTATTTCCACTGCTACCATAGTGGTCTAAACCATCATCTTATCTCTAGTTTGTCCAATACGTTCTGTCTTGATTGTCTTTTTGAGACAGGGTCTCATTATACAGTTCAGGCTGGCCTTGAACTTAAAACAATCCATCTGCCTCAGCCTCTCAAGTGTTGGGACTATAGGTGTGTGCCATCACACCCAGCCATGCAATTTCTTAGTATGGTATAATATATACTGTATAGCACAAAATTTGCCACCTTAACTATTTTTAATGCACAAATTCAAGGGTACTAAATATATTATTACTGTTGAGCAACTATTATTTCATTTGTAACACTGAAAACTCACTAGACAGTAACTCCCCATTTCTCCCCTCCCTAAGTCCTAATAACCACCCTTCTATTATCTTACTCTATGATATTGACTACTGTGGCCTGCATAAAAGTAAAATCATCAGGATTTGTTATTAGCACCATGCTTTAATCAACTGAACTAACTGGCCTCTTGAATCATGCAGTCTTTGTCTTTTTCTGGCTATTGTTTCAACATAATGTTCTTAATCATCCATTTTATGGTCTATGTCTGCATTTCCTTCCTTTTGAGGTTGAATTGTATCCCACTGTGTGTATATATCATATTTGGCTATCCATCTATTGATGAATATTTGGGTTGCTTCAATATTTTAGTTATTGTGAATAATGTTGCTATGAACATTAATTTATAAATGCCTTTTCAAGCCCTTTTTGATATTCTGCATATATATGTGAAAGCGAGTTTTCTGAGAATAAGGGTAATTCTATTTTTAATTTTTTGAGTATTTGCCATTCTGTTTTTCACAGCTGCTATAGTATTTTACATTCTCATCAAATTTATACATGTTCTAATTTTTCCAAATCCTGACCAACCCTAGTTTTTTGTTTTTTTAATAATAGCCATCCTAATACATGTGAGGTGTTATCTCATTATAGTTTGATTTAGATTTCCTTAATGACTATTGTATTGGTCATCTTTCTGCTGCTGGGACAAAATATCTGATATAACTCAGAAGAGGAAAGTTTCATTTGGCCTACAGGGTCAGAAGTTTCAATCCTTGGTCAGCTGGCTCCAAAGAAGAAATATAACTGGGTGTAGTGGTGCATGCCTGTAATCCCAGTACTTGGAAGGCTGAGGCAGGAGGACTGCTGCAAGTTTGAGGTCAAAACCTGGACTATATTGTGAGTTTAGAAGCAGCCTGAACTATACAGCAAGACTGTCTCAAACAAAACAAAACAAAAAAACAAACTAGAAACATAGTCTAAGGCCATGTTAAGGAAACCTACTCAATTGATGGCATCCTAAGCAAAAAGTATGTGAGGTTGATCTGACTGCAGCATCACCCCATAAATCGCTAGAATTGATCTAGCTGATCGGCTTGGCTAAGTGGATATCTCTTTCCTCCCTCACCTTTCTAAGTGTGTCCCTCTTGAAGCTGCAGGTCCCATGACATTGGACAACCATTCCACAGAGAGAAAGATCCTTTCTCACCAAAGGGTTATGAGCTCCCCGGCTAGAACTTCCAAACAAGCTCTGAAAAGCAAAGAGCAGAAGAGCCAGAAAAGAATGGACCAGGGCTAAAGAGTCCTCAAGATCATACCCCCCATGACCCATTTTCTCCAACTAAAACCCATCTCCTAGGGCCCAGGAATAAGTGCTTCCCTGGCAAGTACAAGGGCCTGAGTTTAATCCCTGGTTCCACCAATAAACAAACAAATAAATAAAGGATCACTTCACATAAAAAATAAATAAATAAAACCCATCTCCTAATAATAGCCCATCCAGCTACCCAGCTACTGATGAGGTTAGTGCCCTCACCTTCCTATCCTTGATAAGAGCCTCTAATCCAGTGGAACTAAGATTACTGGGTACAATAAGTGATACTGAATATCTTGTTCTATATTTATCATCCATTCACATTATCTTTAAATAACTATGTAACTCCCCCTACCCATTTTTCTTTCTTTTGTAGTGCTGGGGACTAAGCTCAGGACTTCATATATGCTAAATAAGCACTTCTACAGCCACACCCCTTTTTGTTTATATATATGGGTCTGAGATGCCTAGGCTGGCCACAAACATTCAATCATTCTGCCTCAACCTTTCACACAGCTTGAATTATAGGCATGCACTACTCCACCTGACATTCTGTCCACTTCTTAATTGACTTTGTTATTGAGTTTGGGCAATTCTCAACGTAGTCTGGGTTGGACAGTAGTTGCTTACTGTATTGTATCATTTGCAAACAGTTCCTCCATTTGGTGAGATGTCTTTTTACTCTGTTGATACTGTTTCTGATGCACAAATGTTTAAATTTTTCATGAAGTGTTTTTTTTTTTTTTTCTTTCATTGCCTATGCCTTTGGTATCACATCTAACAAATCACTGCCAAACCTAATTATGAAGCATTTGCTGTTTTCTTGTAAGTTTTATAGTTTAGGTCTTTGTTTATTCAATTTTTTTTTATTACTTAACCGATTTTAATTAACATGACATAAAGCCCCTGGACTTGACATAATCATTACACAAAATACATAGATGAATACTGACTTCTTTTAAAAACATAAAATAAGCAAAGACATGTGAAAATAGTCAAATTTCTATTAAACAAATGTAAATTTAAAAAAAAATTTTCTTTACATGTCATTTGAAGGGAAATCATCATTTTAAACCTTCAAGTTTATTAAAAACTTAAAAATCAGTTATAAAATGTTTAACTTACAATAGCTTCAAGGTTTTTGTTGCTGTCAAAATTCACATATAAGCCAGCACAGGCTTGTAACCCCAGCACTCAGGAGGCTGAGGCAGGAGGATTGTTGTGAGTTCGAGACCAGCCTGAGCAACAAAGTGAGCTTAAGGCCAGCCTGAACTGCATAGTGAGACCCTGTCTCAAAAAGACAAAAAAAAAAAAAAAAAAAAAAAAAAAAAAAAAAAAAAAAAAAAAAAAAAAAAAAAAAAAAATTCACATATAACTGAATTTTCAAATCTGCTAACTACACTCAACTGATTCTACTCTGGATTCTAAGGCATCATTTCTTCATGCAAAATTTTTCTTTGCTTCTTCTAACATTTCTTGTGTTTCTTCTTGAGAATGTCTAAGGAAAACATCACTGGGCTGATAAAGTGCCACTGAGCAGTCATCATCTGCAAGCATGATGTCATTACAAGCATCTTCTCAATTCTGGAGTTGCTTCTTTTTACTTCTATCTGTTCCTTTAGCTCTGTGATTCTATTGGCATTTTGTACAAATTTCTTTATCTCTTTGGTTGATCTTTAAAAGTAACAATTATTCTGCAGCCACTTTCTTCATGGTGGCTGCAACCTTGGAACTGTTCATCAAATTTTATTAATTTATTGATTTATTTATGATAGCTTCTCACTATGTTGTTCTTGCTGGCCTCAAACTTATGGCAATCCCCCATCTCAGCTTTCTTAGTACTGGGATTATACATGTATGCCAAAGATTCTACACCTTTCTTTGGTTTAATCCATGGTAATGTTTCCTGTTTTTTGAGGTAGAATCTTTCTCTATAACTTGAACAGGCCTTGAACTTGCTTCTTAGACCAAGTTAAACTTTTAACTCACAATCCTCCTTCCTCAGCTTCCCATTGCTGGAATTTCACACATGTGTCACTATGCCTGGTTCCATGTTAGTTTTTGTATATAGTGTTAGAAAAGTGTTCAGCTTCATTCTTTTAAATCTCCATATAGAAGGGGCTGGAGAGATGGCTCATTTAAATAAGCACTTCCCTGGCAAGCACAAGGGACTCAATTCAATTCCTGGTTCCGCCAAGAAAAAAAAAAAAAATTAAATCTCCATATTGAATTACCCCAACACCATTTGTTGAAGACTGTCCTTTCCTCATTTACTGGTTTGGTCATCTTTGTAAAACAAAACAAAACAACCAATCATTTGACCATATAAGTGACGGATTATTTCTCTAATCTATTCCTCCAGACCCTGAAACCACTTTGGGTGGTAGCATTTAGGGTAATTAGCTTTACTGTTCCTTCTGCCTTGAAAGCTCTTCCTCCCAATCAAGATTTCCATACACAATTCCTTTCTATCTTTACTCAAATATCACTTAGCAAGCTCTACAGTTAACAATAACTAAAACTACAAACCCTAGACAAACAGCCCAGTGGTGTATGTCTGTAATCTCAGCTCTCCAGAAGGCTAAGGTAGGATTACTTGAGCTCAGGGGTTCAAGGACAGCCTGGAGAACACAACAACATTTTGTCTCAAAACAAGTAAAAACCCTTTATCTTATTTCACTTTCTTGCGCTTACTTTTCTTAGCATTTACCATTATCTACTACTCTACATATTTTACAAATTTCATACTATAATCAAAGAGTATAGTGGGGGCTTGTGGGTTAGCCCAGTTGTTTAAGCGCCTGCTGGGGCAAACCCAGTCAGGTGCAGAGGACCACTGTTCAATCCCCAGCTCCCCATTCCTTAACAGAAGTGCCCTTAAGGCAGCCTAAGCCAAGCAAATAAAAACTTCTCAAAGAGTGCAGTGATTTATTTTGTTTTCTGCTTACAATCAGGGGACAGAAAAATGCCCAGCCATAATAAATGTATTGTTAACTTCTGATATTGCTAGTCCTACAGATAACCCACTACTATTATGGACTACTGGATTATATTGCATTATTTTGCTGAATTCACGCACCTACAATATTTAAACAGCAACGGAATAACCATCTCTGACAAAACTAAACAAATGAAGGACCATTTTGTATTTGTATATACAATAGTTAGGATAGATTTACAGCTATTTTCTCTTAATTCAATGAGAAGAAAGGTTTGTACTAATTGTATTTGGTCAGGATATCATATCTGCATTTTTTTTTTTTTTTTTTTTTTTTGGCCAGACCAGGGATTGAACTCAGGCCCTTGCACTTGCCAGGGAAGCACTTATTCTACTAAGCTATCTCCCCAGCCCCATCATGGCTGCATCTTGTACTATGAACAACTGCTAAGAAGATAATAATATGCAATGTATTAATTATTGAAACTGTCCTAATAATTGGTTTTGAAACTGTCTCATTGCTATTTGTTTCTCAATAAAATAAAAAATGAACTGAATTGCTAAATGAATAAATAATTTAACTTGCCTAAATTCTCATAGAATGCTAGTGGCAAACCTAGAACACAACTGAAGATTGGCTGCTAACTTTTGCTTACTCCTTGTTTACTATTTTCTCAAAATGCCTTTCCCAAATAAAGATCAAGATGGTTTTCTACAATTCTTATCTGAGGCATCGATGATTTTCATTCAAAATCTGTTCTAAAAACTAAGCTATTGCCCTAAGACCTCCCCAACAAAAAGTTACATAGCCAGATATCAAAAACGTTCCTTTTTAATAGATGAACCTAAAGTCTGTTTTTCTTGTGTTTTCTGTTTGTTTTTCCCAAGATAGAGATAATGATATAAAGTAAAGTTCACATCTTACTCTTTTTTTTGTCTTTTTGAGACAGGGTCTCGCTATGCAGTTCAGGCTGGCTTTAAGCTCACTTTGTAGCTCAGGCTGGTCTCGAACTCACAACAATCCTCCTGCCTCAGCCTCCCGAGAGCTGGGATTACAAGCATGCGCCACCACGCCCGGCAACACATCTTACACTTACAGAGCAATTTTTTTTTTTTTTTTGAGAAAGGGTCTTGCTATATAGGCCAGACTGGCCTTTAACTCTTTATGTAGCCCAGGATGCCTTAAACTCACCTAATCCACCTCAGCACTCTGGACAGCTGGGACTACAGTGTGTGTCAGCATATCTGGCCACTCTTAGTTGAGTAGCTCAAAATGAGATAAACTTATGGACCTTTTCAGGTCTCTAGTCCTTCAATTCTATAAATAGCTAAGGGTAAGAGGTGGGGGGATGGGAAGAGAACAAGAACCATCACAGTTTCACAAGAATCACTGTCGTAAGTGGAAGAAGATGAATACAATATTCTTTTATTTTTTCCCCTCGTAATTAGGACAGGGTCTATAGGGTCTCGTTACATAGGTCAGACTCATAGTGATTCTCCTGTTTTCAGCCTTCCAAGTGCTAGGATTACAGGCACCCCACATCACACCCAGGCTCAATCTCCTGTCTCAGCATGCTCCACAGGTGGGATCAGCATACAGGCTGGGGATTAAACCCTAGCCTCTGCACCCTGCCTAAACAGGTTCTTTAGTCCGCTGAGCTATCAGGCCAACCCTGAATACAACATTTTTTACTTCTTTCAATTACAAATCTAGAGGGGGTAATATTCTTTAAATGAATAAATCATTCTATGTCTCTGAGGTACTATAGTAAGAAAAGATACATGTCACAAAGTGCTATGACAAGAAACAATTATTAAGCTCAATAAAATCTCCCAAATCTAAGTCAATAACTACGAACAAGGTAGGAAAATGAAGATGAAAAATACGGAAATTATTCCCAGCTAATCCTCTTTCTCTAGACCAAATGATGAAATAACTGTAATCTAAGAAATCTACCATAACTGAGTAAAAGAGACATAAAAGAAAAACAAACAATGCTAATTGAAAAAAATTATTTATTTATTTGGTACAGGGTGTCAGCTTGGACTCATAGTGATCCTCTTGTCTCAGTTCTGGAATTACAGGCATACTCCATGCCTGGTTTTGGTGGCTGACTTGGCACGAGGCCACCACAGCACAAGGCCACCACGGTATGTGGTACCAAGGATCAAATCCTGGTCTTTGCTCTCACCAGGTAGGTGCTTATATTGCTGAGCTATCTCCCTGGCCCAAAGCTGCTAATTTCTGACTTAGTTTTAAAGTTATAAAACAAGCAAGGGCCGGGCGTGGTGGCGCATGCTTGTAATCCCAGCACTCGGGAGGCTGAGGCAGGAGGATTGTTGTGAGTTCGAGACCAGCCTGAGCTACAAAGTGAGCTTAAGGCCAACCTGAACTGCATAGTGAGACCCTGTCTCAAAAAGACAAAAAAATAAAAAAAATAAAACAAGCAAGGTAACTTTATATATAAAGACAAATCACTTTTGGTCTAGGTGGGCACAATTAGACTTGGCACAAGTCCAACTGACTGCAGCACCAGCTCAATTTACACAGATAGTAGATGGTTCCCACTATACATCTCCCAATCAAATCAAATAAAGAATAGAGTGTTTACATTTAATAGCAAATAAAGCAATTTATTCTATTCTTCAAACACTTTCATAGCTTTATATGCACATAACATTAATGTCATGTATCACTGAATAAATAAATTCTGTAAGGTTAAATGAGGATGTGTTTTATTTTCTATCCACTCATTGGCCCTTGGGTCAGCCAATCTGATCCAGGACTCCATGGCAACAAGTTCTATCACTAAGAGCTACAAGATGAGATTCTGTTTGCCTTTTTTTTTTTTTTTCCTTCTTATAATAAAAGCATTTTCCACAGACACTGCTGCACATACTGCCACAGAACACTACAGATAGGACAGACAAATAAGAAATGTTACCATTTTGTTATACTAAAAGTAAATATATAGGGGATGGATAATAAATAGCAATGATAATGAAACTCTGCAAATAATAAGGGACTCAAAAACCCAGAAGATTTTTCCTTAATTTCAGTAGAAATTCAAAAAATTCTTTAATGGTCAGAAAACTAACATCAGGGTAAGTTGAGGGATTAGCACAGAGGTGACTGCCAGCTCATATCATAATACTGAAGCTTTCCATGATACAAAATATACAGAGAGCTGAATGTGAGTTCAGACTGATCTCTGTAAGTTTCCCACAACTTTTTCTGAAATGTTAAAATGAGCATGGAAAGTTACATTTCTCAAGGTCTTTGTTCCTTATATTTTCAAACTATAGCTTTTATAATCCTTGGGATTCTATTGTATCTTTTTCTCTTTACTCTTCTCCCCTACCACCCTTTAATACACTTAATGAAAAAAGAATAGCAGTGCTCAATGTACATGCCTACAACCAGCTATTTGGGAGGCTGAGGTTAAAGGATCACAGATTCAAGGTTGTCCCAGACAAATTAACAGGGCTGGGATATATAGCTCAGTAGTAGAGTACTGTCAGTAAGTGTGTGAGAATCTGGGGAGGGGGAAGAAAGTGGAGGATAGGGGAAGAAAGAGGAGGATGGGAGAGGTGGGAACAAGAAGAACCTGTGTTCTAACACTAAATAATACAACTTTCTTGAAGGAAAGAAGAAATAATTACAAGCTGGATGAAAAGACTAAAAATAAATCACACACACCATCCTTTTCTTCATTTATATGAAAATTCACCTGGCACTTTACAAGGTATCCCTTTCTTGGTGTGCTGTGCACCAAGACTTGTATTATTTCAGACTGCAACAAGCAACTTTGGTCTCCACCTTCTGGTACATGGTGGTAAGTGAATGCTGAGAACGAGACAGAATGTAGTCTAGACATATAAATATGTCAGGGAATTGGAAATTGTGCATTTTCATCTGGCTCATGGTGTGTCTTAAATTATAAAATATAAATAAGATTTCCCATCTTAAATTAATAATCTTAAGAGTATAATTCAGTGATGTTGAGTATACCCTTACTGTCATATATTACGAAGGAGAAAATTATCTCAGCACAAAGCCATGTTAAGAGACTACAATCATTCTTTCAGTAAATATTCATGAACATATACAACTCAATTACACAAATACTCAACTTACAATAGGGTTATACCTCAATAAACCACAAGGTTAAAAAAATAAACTCATAAGTTCAAAATATCATAAACTTAAATAAAATGTACTTAATATACCTTACTTACTGATCATCTGTTAATTAACCCACTGCCAAGACAAAATATTCAATTCCCCCAAGTTAAGGGAGGAAACGCTCATTTAGCTCACAGCTTGTAGAGGTTTCAGGGC